>JARQOD010005330.1:0-48641 GCA_033576555.1 Oophaga sylvatica
ATTTTTTTTTTTTTTTTTTTTTTTTTTTTTTTTTTTTTTTTTTTTTTTTTTTTTTTTTTTTTTTTTTTTTTTTTTTTTTTTTTTTTTTTTTTTTTTTTTTTTTTTTTTTTTTTTTTTTTTTTTTTTTTTTTTTTTTTTTTTTTTTTTTTTTTTTTTTTTTTTTTTTTTTTTTTTTTTTTTTTTTTTTTTTTTTTTTTTTTTTTTTTTTTTTTTTTTTTTTTTTTTTTTTTTTTTTTTTTTTTTTTTTTTTTTTTTTTTTTTTTTTTTTTTTTTTTTTTTTTTTTTTTTTTTTTTTTTTTTTTTTTTTTTTTTTTTTTTTTTTTTTTTTTTTTTTTTTTTTTTTTTTTTTTTTTTTTTTTTTTTTTTTTTTTTTTTTTTTTTTTTTTTTTTTTTTTTTTTTTTTTTTTTTTTTTTTTTTTTTTTTTTTTTTTTTTTTTTTTTTTTTTTTTTTTTTTTTTTTTTTTTTTTTTTTTTTTTTTTTTTTTTTTTTTTTTTTTTTTTTTTTTTTTTTTTTTTTTTTTTTTTTTTTTTTTTTTTTTTTTTTTTTTTTTTTTTTTTTTTTTTTTTTTTTTTTTTTTTTTTTTTTTTTTTTTTTTTTTTTTTTTTTTTTTTTTTTTTTTTTTTTTTTTTTTTTTTTTTTTTTTTTTTTTTTTTTTTTTTTTTTTTTTTTTTTTTTTTTTTTTTTTTTTTTTTTTTTTTTTTTTTTTTTTTTTTTTTTTTTTTTTTTTTTTTTTTTTTTTTTTTTTTTTTTTTTTTTTTTTTTTTTTTTTTTTTTTTTTTTTTTTTTTTTTTTTTTTTTTTTTTTTTTTTTTTTTTTTTTTTTTTTTTTTTTTTTTTTTTTTTTTTTTTTTTTTTTTTTTTTTTTTTTTTTTTTTTTTTTTTTTTTTTTTTTTTTTTTTTTTTTTTTTTTTTTTTTTTTTTTTTTTTTTTTTTTTTTTTTTTTTTTTTTTTTTTTTTTTTTTTTTTTTTTTTTTTTTTTTTTTTTTTTTTTTTTTTTTTTTTTTTTTTTTTTTTTTTTTTTTTTTTTTTTTTTTTTTTTTTTTTTTTTTTTTTTTTTTTTTTTTTTTTTTTTTTTTTTTTTTTTTTTTTTTTTTTTTTTTTTTTTTTTTTTTTTTTTTTTTTTTTTTTTTTTTTTTTTTTTTTTTTTTTTTTTTTTTTTTTTTTTTTTTTTTTTTTTTTTTTTTTTTTTTTTTTTTTTTTTTTTTTTTTTTTTTTTTTTTTTTTTTTTTTTTTTTTTTTTTTTTTTTTTTTTTTTTTTTTTTTTTTTTTTTTTTTTTTTTTTTTTTTTTTTTTTTTTTTTTTTTTTTTTTTTTTTTTTTTTTTTTTTTTTTTTTTTTTTTTTTTTTTTTTTTTTTTTTTTTTTTTTTTTTTTTTTTTTTTTTTTTTTTTTTTTTTTTTTTTTTTTTTTTTTTTTTTTTTTTTTTTTTTTTTTTTTTTTTTTTTTTTTTTTTTTTTTTTTTTTTTTTTTTTTTTTTTTTTTTTTTTTTTTTTTTTTTTTTTTTTTTTTTTTTTTTTTTTTTTTTTTTTTTTTTTTTTTTTTTTTTTTTTTTTTTTTTTTTTTTTTTTTTTTTTTTTTTTTTTTTTTTTTTTTTTTTTTTTTTTTTTTTTTTTTTTTTTTTTTTTTTTTTTTTTTTTTTTTTTTTTTTTTTTTTTTTTTTTTTTTTTTTTTTTTTTTTTTTTTTTTTTTTTTTTTTTTTTTTTTTTTTTTTTTTTTTTTTTTTTTTTTTTTTTTTTTTTTTTTTTTTTTTTTTTTTTTTTTTTTTTTTTTTTTTTTTTTTTTTTTTTTTTTTTTTTTTTTTTTTTTTTTTTTTTTTTTTTTTTTTTTTTTTTTTTTTTTTTTTTTTTTTTTTTTTTTTTTTTTTTTTTTTTTTTTTTTTTTTTTTTTTTTTTTTTTTTTTTTTTTTTTTTTTTTTTTTTTTTTTTTTTTTTTTTTTTTTTTTTTTTTTTTTTTTTTTTTTTTTTTTTTTTTTTTTTTTTTTTTTTTTTTTTTTTTTTTTTTTTTTTTTTTTTTTTTTTTTTTTTTTTTTTTTTTTTTTTTTTTTTTTTTTTTTTTTTTTTTTTTTTTTTTTTTTTTTTTTTTTTTTTTTTTTTTTTTTTTTTTTTTTTTTTTTTTTTTTTTTTTTTTTTTTTTTTTTTTTTTTTTTTTTTTTTTTTTTTTTTTTTTTTTTTTTTTTTTTTTTTTTTTTTTTTTTTTTTTTTTTTTTTTTTTTTTTTTTTTTTTTTTTTTTTTTTTTTTTTTTTTTTTTTTTTTTTTTTTTTTTTTTTTTTTTTTTTTTTTTTTTTTTTTTTTTTTTTTTTTTTTTTTTTTTGGGGGGGGGGGGGGGGGGGGGGGGGGGGGGGGGGGGGGGGGGGGGGGGGGGGGGGGGGGGGGGGGGGGGGGGGGGGGGGGGGGGGGGGGGGGGGGGGGGGGGGGGGGGGGGGGGGGGGGGGGGGGGGGGGGGGGGGGGGGGGGGGGGGGGGGGGGGGGGGGGGGGGGGGGGGGGGGGGGGGGGGGGGGGGGGGGGGGGGGGGGGGGGGGGGGGGGGGGGGGGGGGGGGGGGGGGGGGGGGGGGGGGGGGGGGGGGGGGGGGGGGGGGGGGGGGGGGGGGGGGGGGGGGGGGGGGGGGGGGGGGGGGGGGGGGGGGGGGGGGGGGGGGGGGGGGGGGGGGGGGGGGGGGGGGGGGGGGGGGGGGGGGGGGGGGGGGGGGGGGGGGGGGGGGGGGGGGGGGGGGGGGGGGGGGGGGGGGGGGGGGGGGGGGGGGGGGGGGGGGGGGGGGGGGGGGGGGGGGGGGGGGGGGGGGGGGGGGGGGGGGGGGGGGGGGGGGGGGGGGGGGGGGGGGGGGGGGGGGGGGGGGGGGGGGGGGGGGGGGGGGGGGGGGGGGGGGGGGGGGGGGGGGGGGGGGGGGGGGGGGGGGGGGGGGGGGGGGGGGGGGGGGGGGGGGGGGGGGGGGGGGGGGGGGGGGGGGGGGGGGGGGGGGGGGGGGGGGGGGGGGGGGGGGGGGGGGGGGGGGGGGGGGGGGGGGGGGGGGGGGGGGGGGGGGGGGGGGGGGGGGGGGGGGGGGGGGGGGGGGGGGGGGGGGGGGGGGGGGGGGGGGGGGGGGGGGGGGGGGGGGGGGGGGGGGGGGGGGGGGGGGGGGGGGGGGGGGGGGGGGGGGGGGGGGGGGGGGGGGGGGGGGGGGGGGGGGGGGGGGGGGGGGGGGGGGGGGGGGGGGGGGGGGGGGGGGGGGGGGGGGGGGGGGGGGGGGGGGGGGGGGGGGGGGGGGGGGGGGGGGGGGGGGGGGGGGGGGGGGGGGGGGGGGGGGGGGGGGGGGGGGGGGGGGGGGGGGGGGGGGGGGGGGGGGGGGGGGGGGGGGGGGGGGGGGGGGGGGGGGGGGGGGGGGGGGGGGGGGGGGGGGGGGGGGGGGGGGGGGGGGGGGGGGGGGGGGGGGGGGGGGGGGGGGGGGGGGGGGGGGGGGGGGGGGGGGGGGGGGGGGGGGGGGGGGGGGGGGGGGGGGGGGGGGGGGGGGGGGGGGGGGGGGGGGGGGGGGGGGGGGGGGGGGGGGGGGGGGGGGGGGGGGGGGGGGGGGGGGGGGGGGGGGGGGGGGGGGGGGGGGGGGGGGGGGGGGGGGGGGGGGGGGGGGGGGGGGGGGGGGGGGGGGGGGGGGGGGGGGGGGGGGGGGGGGGGGGGGGGGGGGGGGGGGGGGGGGGGGGGGGGGGGGGGGGGGGGGGGGGGGGGGGGGGGGGGGGGGGGGGGGGGGGGGGGGGGGGGGGGGGGGGGGGGGGGGGGGGGGGGGGGGGGGGGGGGGGGGGGGGGGGGGGGGGGGGGGGGGGGGGGGGGGGGGGGGGGGGGGGGGGGGGGGGGGGGGGGGGGGGGGGGGGGGGGGGGGGGGGGGGGGGGGGGGGGGGGGGGGGGGGGGGGGGGGGGGGGGGGGGGGGGGGGGGGGGGGGGGGGGGGGGGGGGGGGGGGGGGGGGGGGGGGGGGGGGGGGGGGGGGGGGGGGGGGGGGGGGGGGGGGGGGGGGTATATGGAAATGATGAAAATTATAAAAAAATATGGGTAGTTTTGAAAAATATGAAAAATGGTTGTTATATTAAATTTTTTATTTTTATTTTTGGGGTGTTTGTTAAAGTAAAGGAGGTTGAGATAATTTAAAAATTTTTTGAGAAGAGGTAAAATTTTAATAAAAAAAATAGTGAAAAATGTTGTATGAATAAAAAAGACGAAGGATTGGTTTGTAATAAATGTAAAAAGGAGAAGAAAGAATTGATTAAAAAATAGGAAAAGTAGAAATTATGTTAAAAAAATAGGTTGTAAGGTAAATAATCCCCAATTAGATCAGGTGCACCAATAATAAAACAACCCGCTCGTACAGAATCCCCCAATTAGAAAAATCCTGTATAACCCCAATAGACGAAGCCGCTCCGTACATGAATCCCCCTAAAAGGAACCACACGGCTCCGCTCCGTACTTTAATCCCCCCAATAGGACCAGCCGCTCCGTACATGAATCCCCCCAATAGGACGCACGCGGCTCCGTCCCTACATGAAACCCCCCAATAGGACGCACGCGGCTCCCTCCGTACATGAATCCCCAATTTGGACGCACGCGGCTCCGCTCCGTACATGATCCCCCAAAAGGACCACAGCGGCTCCGCTCCACATGAATCCCCCCAATAGGACGCACGCGGCTCCCTCCGTACATGAATCCCCCCAATAGGACCACGCGCCCCTTCCGTACATGAAACCCCCCAATAGGACGCACGCGGGTCCGCTCCGTACATGATTCCCCCCAATAGGACGCACGCGGCTCCGCTCCGTACAGAATCCCCCCAATAGGCACACACGGCTCCGCTCCGTACATGAATCCCCCCAAAGGACACACCGGCTCCGGTACATGAACCCCCAATAGGACGCACCGGGTCCGCTCCTACATAAACCCCCCCAATAGGACGCACGCGGCTCCGCTCCGTACATGAATCCCCCCAAAGGAAGCGCACCGGCTCCGCTCCGTAAATGATTCCCCCCAATAGGACGCACGCGGCTCCGCTCCGTACATGAATCCCCCAATAGGACACAAACCCCCGTACTAATCCCCCCAAAGGGCTCCGCTCCGTACATGAATCCCCCCAATAGGAGCACACGGGCTCCGTACATGAATCCCCCCAATAGGACGCACACGGCTCCGCTCCTACATGAATCCCCCCAATAGAACCACGGCTCCGCTCCCCTACATGAATCCCCCAAAGGACACACACTGCTCCGTACATGAATCCCCCAATAGGACGCACGGCTCCGCTCCGTACATGAAAACCCCCCAAAAGGGCCACCGGCCCCTCCGTACATGAATCCCCCCAATAGGAACGCACGGCTCCGCTCCGTACATGAAATCCCCCCAATAGAACCACACGGCTCCGTACAAAGAATCCCCCCAATAGGACGCACGCGGCTCCGCTCCGTACATGAACCCCCCCAATAGGACGCACGCGGCTCCGCTCCGTACATGAATCCCCCCAATAGGACCAAAACCGGGTCCGCTCCGTACATGAATCCCCCCAATAGGACCACACCACCGCTCCGTACATGAATCCCCCCAATAGGACGCACCGGCTCCGCTCCGAAAATGAAACCCCCCCAAAGGACGCACGCGGCTCCGCCCTACATGAATCCCCCAATAGACGCACGCGGCTCCGCTCCTACATAATCCCCCCAATAGGACCACGACGGCTCCGCTCCGTACATGAATCCCCCAATAGGACCACCGGCTCCGCTCCTACATGAATCCCCCAATAGAACGCACACGGTCCGCCCGTACATGAATCCCCCAATAGGCACCGGCTCCGCTCCGTACATACCCCCAATAGGACGCACAGGCTCCGCTCCGTACATGAATCCCCCAATAGGAACACCGGCTCGTCGTACTGAATCCCCCAATAGGACCACGGCTCCGCTCCTACATGAATCCCCCCAATAGACCAGGGCTCGCTCTACTGACCCCCAATGGACCACCGCCCTCGTACATGAATCCCCCCAATAGGACGACCGGCTCCGCTCCGTACATGAATCCCCAATAGGACGCACCGGCTCGTCCGTACATGAATCCCCCAATAGACGCACAGGCTCCGTACATGAATCCCCAATAGGACCACCGGCCGTCCGTACATGAATCCCCCAATAGGACGCACGCGCTCCGCTCCGTACATGATCCCCCCAAAGGACGCCACGGCTCGCTCCTACATGAATCCCCCCAATAGGACCACACGGTCGCTCCGACTGAATCCCCCAATAGGACCACCGGCTCCGTCCTACATGAATCCCCCAATAGGACGCACCGGCTCGCTCCGTACATGAACCCCCAATAGGACCAGCGCTCCCTCCGTACGAATCCCCCATAGGACCACGCGTCCGCTCCTAATGAATCCCCCAATAGGACCACGCGGCCGCTCCGTACATGAATCCCCCCAATAGACCACGGCTCGCTCCGTACATGAATCCCCCAATAGGACACCGGCTCTCCGTACATGAATCCCCCAATAGGACGCACCGCTCGCTCCTACAAACCCCCCAATAGGACACGGCTCCGCTCCGTAATGAATCCCCCCAATAGGACCCCGCTCCGTACATGAATCCCCCAATAGGACGCACACGGCTCCGCTCCGTACATGAATCCCCCCAATAGGACACACCGGCTCCGCTCCGTACATGAATCCCCCCAATAGGACGCACGCGGCTCCGCTCCGTACATGGAATCCCCCCAATAGGACGCACGCGGCTCCGCTCCGTACATGAATCCCCCCAATAGGACGCACGCGGCTCCGCTCCGTACATGAACCCCCCAATAGGACGCACGCGGCTCCGCTCCGTACATGAATCCCCCAATAGGAGCACCGGCTCCGCTCCGTACATGAATCCCCCCAATAGGACGCACGCGGCTCCGCTCCTACATGAATCCCCCCAATGGACGACGCGGCTCCGCTCCGTACATGAATCCCAATAGGACGCACGGGCTCCGTACATGAATCCCCCCAATAGGACGCACGCGGCTCCCTCGACATGAACCCCCAATAGGAGCGCTCGCAGAGGCGGCTCGCTCCTACATGAATCCCCCATAGGACCACGGTCCGCTCCGTACATGATCCCCCAATAGGACCACCGGCCGTTGATCCCCGGCCGCGCTCCGTCTACATGAATCCCCCAATAGGACGCACGCGGCTCCGCTCCGTACATGAATCCCCCCATAAGTCGCGACATGCCCCCATAGGACGCACGGGCTCCGCTCCGTACATGAATCCCCCCAATAGGAGACACGGCTCCGTCTGATCCCAATAGGATGCACAGCTCGTATATCCCCAATAGGACGACCGGCTCCCTAATAATCCCTATGGACACGGCTCCGTACTGATCCCCCAATAGGACCTGCTCACAACTAGGCACCTCGCTCGTAATGATCCCCCATAGGAGACGCGCTCCGCTCCGTAATGAATCCCCTGGACGACGGGTCCGCTCCGTACATGAATCCCCCAATAGGACGCACGCGGTCCGCTCCGTACATGAATCCCCCAATAGACGCACGCGGCTCCGCTCCGTACATGAATCCCCCCATAGACGACGGTCCGTCGTACTGATCCCCCATGGAGCACGCGGTCGCCGAATGATCCCCCAATAGGCGCACGGTCCGCTCCGTACTGATCCCCCAATTTGAGACCGGTCCGCTCCGTACAGATCCCCATCCAATCCCGTGATCCAGACCGCGGCTCCTCCTACATGAATCCCCCAATGGACGCCGGCTCCGCTCCGTCATGATTCCAATAGAGCACCGCTGCTCGACATGAATCCCCCATAGGAGCCGAGGCTCCGCTCCGTACATGAATCCCCCAATAGGAGCAAGGTCCGCTCGTCTGAATCCCCATACACGCTCTGTAATGACCCCCCATAGGACGCGGGCTCCGCTCCGTACATAATCCCCCATAGGAGCGCGGTCCGCTCCGTATGTCCCAATGACGCCGCGCTCCTCTACATGATCCCCAATAGGGCGGCTCCGGGGAGGTCGTGCCAGAGGCTCCATTCTCTATGATCCCCGAGGAGGACGGTGCTGGAGGCTCCATATCTCCTGGGATCGGTGGACGATGCCGGAGCCCTCTCTCTCTGATGCGTGAGGTCGGCCGGGCTCCCTTCTTGTGATCGGTGAGGTCGGTGCGGAGTCCTCATGTCTCATTGGATGCACGGTTCGTCGAGGTCTGGTGCCGGACGCCTCCATTATTCCCTCAATTGGAGTGCGGGTGGATGGTCGGTGCCGAAGGCTCCGTTGTCTCTCTAGTGATTGCCGCGGGTGGAGGTCGTGCTGGAGGCTCCTTGATTCTCTATGGAGTGCGGCTCGTGGGTAGTCGATGCCTGGAGGCTCCATTAATATCTCTCATGTGGAGGCTCGTGGAGTGGTCCCGGAGGCTCCGTCCGTCATCCCCATGGATGCACGCGGCTCGCTCGTACATGAATCCCCCAATAGGACGCACGACGGCTCGCTCTACTATCCCCCATAGGCGATGCGGTCGCTGCGTACATGATCGCCCATAGGACACGGAGCCGCTCCGTACATGATTCCCCAATTGGATGCGTAAGCGGCTCCGCTCCGTACTTGAATCCCCCAATAGGAGCGGAGGCTCGCTCCGAATGAATTCCCCAATAGGACGCTACGCGGCTCGCGTACATGAATCCCCCAATAGGACTGCACGGTCCGCTCCGTACATGAATTCCCCCCAATAGGACGACGCGGTCCGCTCCGTACATGAATCCCATGGCGCACGACGGCTCCGCTCCGTACATGAATCCCCCCATAGGCGGCAGGCGGTCCGCATCGTACATGATTCCCCAATAGGACGGGAGTCGGTCCGCTCGTACATGAATTCCCTCAATGTGGATGGGGGACGGCTCGTCATGGAATCCCTTCCATAGGACGCACGAGGTGCTCCGTCATGACTCCACCTCTAATAGTGCGGGGAGGCTCCGTCCAGTCATGATCCCCAATAGTGAGGCACACGGCTCAGCTCCGTACATGAATCCCCCAATAGGACGCTCGCGTGGACTCCGCTCCGACATGAATCCCCCAATAGGACGTGCCGGGCTCCGCTCGTACATGAATCCCCCATAGGACGCCGGCTCCGCTCCGTACATGAATCCCCCCAATAGGACGCGCGGTCGGTGGAGGTCGGTGCCGGAGCTCCATATTCTCTAGTGGATCGGCGCGGTGGAGGTCGGTGCTGGAGGCTCCATATTCTCTCTGTGGAGTCGGGTGGAGGTCGGTGCCGGAGGCTCCATATTCTCTCTGTGGAGTGCGGGTGGAGGTCGGTGCGGAGGACTCCATCTCTCTCTGTGGAGTGCGGGGAGGTCGGTGCGGAGGATCCTCTTCTCTTATGGAGTGCAGGTGGAGGTGGTGCGGAGGCTCCATATTCCTCATTGGAGTGCGGGTGGAGGTCGGTGCCGGAGGCTCCGTACTGTCCTCATGTGGAGTGCGGCTCTGCGGTGGAGTCGGTGCTGGAGGCTCCATTATCTCTCATGAGGAGTCGCCTGGGTGGAGGTCGGTGCTGGAGGCTCCATTATTCTCTATGTGGAGTGCAGGTGGAGGTAGGTGCTGGAGGCTCCATTATTCTCTCTGTGGAGTGTGGGTGGAGGTCGGTGCCGGAGGCTCCATCATTCTCTCTGTGGAGTGCGGGTGGAGGTCGGTGCTGGAGGCTCCATTATTCTCTCTGTGGAGTTCGGGTGGAGGTCGGTGCCGGAGGCTCCATCTTTCTCTCTGTGGAGTGCGGGTGGAGGTCGGTGCCGGAGGATCCATCATTCTCTATGTGGAGTGCAGGTGGAGGTTGGTGCCGGAGGCTCCATTATTCTCTATGTGGAGTGCGGGTGGAGGTCGGTGCCGGAGGCTCCGTTGTTCTCTATGTGGAGTGTGGCTCTGCGGGTGGAGGTCGGTGCTGGAGGCTCCATTATTCTCTATGTGGAGTGCGGCTCTGTGGGTGGAGGTCGGTGCTGGAGGCTCCATTATTCTCTATGTGGAGTGCGGGTGGAGGTTGGTGCCGGAGGCTCCGTTGTTCTCTATGTGGAGTGCGGGCGGAGGTCGGTGCCGGAGGCTCCATTATTCTCTATGTGGAGTGCGGGTGGAGGTCGGTGCCGGAGGCTCCATTATTCTCCATGTGGAGTGCGGGTGGAGGTAGGTGCTGGAGGCTCCATTATTCTCTCTGTGGAGTGCGGGTGGAGGTCGGTGCCGGAGGGTCCGTCATTCTGTCTGTGGAGTGCGGGTGGAGGTCGGTGCCGGAGGCTCCGTCATTCTCTCTGTGGAGTGCGGGTGGAGGTCGGTGCTGGAGGTTCCGTCATTCTCTCTATGGAGTGCGGGTGGAGGTCGGTGCCGGATGCTCCGTCATTCTCTCTGTGGAGTGCGGGTGGAGGTCGGTGCCAGAGGCTACGTCATTCTCTCTGTGGAGTGCGGGTGGAGGTCGGTGCTGGAGGCTCCGTTGTTCTCTATGTGGAGTGCAGGTGGAGGTAGGTGCTGGAGGCTCCATTATTCTCTCTGTGGAGTGTGGGTGGAGGTCGGTGCCGGAGGCTCCATCATTCTCTCTGTGGAGTGCGGGTGAAAGTCGGTGCTGGAGGCTCCATTATTCTCTCTGTGGAGTGCGGGTGGAGGTCGGTGCCGGAGGCTCCGTTGTTCTGTATGTGGAGTGCGGGTGGAGGTAGGTGCTGGAGGCTCCATTATTCTCTCTGTGGAGTGTGGGTGGAGGTCGGTGCCGGAGGCTCCATCATTCTCTCTGTGGAGTGCGGGTGGAGGTCGGTGCTGGAGGCTCCATTATTCTCTCTGTGGAGTTCGAGTGGAGGTCGGTGCCGGAGGCTCCATCATTCTCTCTGTGGAGTGCGGGTGGAGGTCGGTGCTGGAGGCTCCATTATTCTCTCTGTGGAGTGCGGGTGGAGGTCGGTGCTGGAGGCTCCGTCATTCTCTCTGTGGAGTGCGGGTGGAGGTCGGTGCCAGAGGCTCCATCATTCTCTATGTGGAGGTCGGTGCCGGAGGTTCCGTTGTTCTCTATGTGGAGTGCGGGTGGAGGACGGTGCCGGAGGCTCCATTATTCTCTATGTGGAGTGCGGGTGGAGGTCGGTGCTGGAGGCTCCGTTGTTCTCTATGTGGAGTGCGGGTGGAGGACGGTGCCGGAGGCTCCATTATTCTCTATGTGGAGTGCGGGTGGAGGTCGGTGCCGGAGGCTCCATTATTCTCTATGTGAAGGTCGGTGCTGGAGGCTCCATTATTCTATATGTGGAGTGCGGCTCTGCGGGTGGAGGTCGGTGCCGGAGGCTCCATCATTCTCTATGTGGAGTGCGGGTGGAGGTCGGTACCGGAGGCTCCATTATTCTCTATGTGGAGTGCGGCTGGAGGTCGGTGCCGGAGGCTACATCATTCTCTATGTGGAGGTCGGTGCCGGAGGCTCCGTTGTTCTCTATGTGGAGTGCGGGTGGAGGACGGTGCCGGAGGCTCCATTATTCTCTATGTGGAGTGTGGGTGGAGGTCGGTGCTGGAGGCTCCGTTGTTCTCTATGTGGAGTGCGGGTGGAGGACGGTGCCGGAGGCTCCATTATTCTCTATGTGGAGTGCGGGTGGAGGTCGGTGCCGGAGGCTCCATTATTCTCTATGTGGAGGTCGGTGCTGGAGGCTCCATTATTCTATATGTGGAGTGCGGCTCTGCGGGTGGAGGTCGGTGCCGGAGGCTCCATCATTCTCTATGTGGAGTGCGGGTGGAGGTCGGTGCCAGAGTCTCCATTATTCTCTATGTGGAGTGCGGGTGGAGGTCGGTGCCGGAGTCTCCATTATTCTCTATGTGGAGTGCGGGTGGAGGTCGGTGCCGGAGGCTCCATTAGGCCGGCGTCACACACAACTACAAAAAATCGGTCCGTTTTAGTCGGTCGATTGTCGGATCAAAATGCAAACATCACACATCCTTCTGGCATCCGATTTTCCTTCAAAGATGCGATTTAGTCGCATGTGTGTGTACCTTGTAACATCCGATTTTCATCCGACTTGCGAGAATTTCTCGCAGGCTTGCAAAACTGACATATAATGGATCCAAAAGAATAGTATTTAAATCACAAAAGAAAGAATAGATATATTACACATAGAACACATATATATATATATATATATATATATATATATATATACAGTTAGGTCCATATATATTTGGACAGAGACCACATTTTTCTAATTTTGGTTCTAGACATTACCACAATGAATTTTAAACAAAACAATTCAGATGCAGTTGAAGTTCAGACTTTCAGCTTTCATTTGAGGGTATCCACAATAAAATTGGATGAAGGGTTTAGGAGTTTCAGCTCCTTAACATGTGCCACCCTGTTTTTAAAGGGACCAAAAGTAATTGGACAATTGACTCAAGCTATTTCATGGACAGTGTGGCAATCCTTCGTTATGTCATTCTCAATTAGCAGATAAAGGGCTGGAGTTATTAGGTGGTGTTGCTTGGAAGGTTTTGCATTGTGGAAGGAAACATGCGGTCAGAGGAGCTCTCCATGCAGGTGAAACAAGCCATCCTTAACTGCAAAAAGAAAAAACCCATCTGAGAAATTGCTACAACATTAGGAGTGGCAAAATCTACAGTTTGGTCCATCCTGAGAAAGAAAGAAAGCACTGGTGAACTCATCAATGCAAAAAGACCTGGGAGCCCACGGAAGACAACAGTGGTGGATGATCGCAGAATACTCTCCATGGTGAAGAGAAACCCCTTCACAACAGCCAACCAAGTGAACAACACTCTCCAGGAGGTAGGCGTATCAATATCCAAATCTACCATAAAGAGAAGACTGCATGAAAGTAAATACAGAGGGTTCACTGCACGGTGCAAGCCACTCATAAGCATCAAGAATAGAAAGGCTAGGCTGGACTTTGCTAAAAAACATCTAAAAAAGCCAGCACAGTTCTGGAAGAACATTCTTTGGACAGATGAAACCAAGATCAACCTCTACCAGAATGATGGAAAGAGAAAAGTATGGCGAAGGTGTGGTACAGCTCATGATCCAAAGCATACCACATCATCTGTAAAACACGGTGGAGGCAGTGTGATGGCTTGGGCATGCATGGCTGCCAGTGGCACTGGGTCACTAGTGTTTATTGATGATGTGACACAGGACAGAAGCAGCTAAATGAATTCTGAGGTATTCAGAGCCATACTGAGTGCTCAGATCCAGCCAAATGCAGCCAAACTGATTGGTCGTCGTTTCATACTACAGATGGACAATGACCCAAAACATAAAGCCAAAGCAACCCAGGAGTTTATTAAAGCAAAGAAGTGGAATATTCTTGGATGGCCAAGTCAGTCACCTGATCTCAACCCAATTAAGCATGCATTTCAGTTTTTAAAGACTAAACTTCAGACAGAAAGGCCCACAAACAAACAACAACTGAAAACCACCGCGGTGAAGGCCTGGCAGAGCATCAAAAAGAAGGAAACACAGCGTCTGGTGATGTCCATGAGTTCAAGACTTCAGGCAGTCATTGCTAACAAAGGGTTTTCAACCAAGTACTAGAAATGAACATTTTATCTACAATTATTTAATCTGTCCAATTACTTTTGGCCCCTTTAAAAACAGGGTGGCACATGTTAAGGAGCTGAAACTCATAAACCCTTCATCCAATTTTAATGTGGATACCCTCAAATGAAAGCTGAAAGTCTGAACTTCAACTGCATC
This sequence comes from Oophaga sylvatica, assembly GCA_033576555.1. Classification (NCBI taxonomy): domain Eukaryota; kingdom Metazoa; phylum Chordata; class Amphibia; order Anura; family Dendrobatidae; genus Oophaga; species Oophaga sylvatica. Next base: position 13,682 of record JARQOD010005330.1, read on the forward strand.
TGAATTGTTTTGTTTAAAATTCATTGTGGTAATGTCTAGAACCAAAATTAGAAAAATGTTGTCTCTGTCCAAATATATATGGACCTGACTGTACATGTCATTGTGACATGTATGTATGTGTATATATATATATATATAATATATATATATATATACATATATTTATAGTTCATACACTTCTACATACTGTTATAGCCGCTAATTCAATTGCCGGCTTCAGTGAAATCACAGAAGCCGACATGAAATGATACATTGTTTCCACACAGTTAACCATGTCATTTCATGTATTTTGATATATGGTATTAACTTAAAATTACATAAGTATATGTGTGCAAATTTTCAGACATGTAGGGGTTAATTAAAGGTGTAAATTCGTTGTTAAAAAAACGCATTTATTTTCAACGAATATACACCTTTAATTAACCCCTACATGTCTGAAATTTTGCACACATATACTTATGTAATTGTAAGTTAATACCATATATCAAAATACATGAAATTACATGGTTAACTGTGTGGAAACAATGTATCATTTCATGTCGGCTTCTGTGATTTCACAAAAGCCGGCAATTGAATTAGCGGCTATTACAGTATGTAGAAGTGTATGAACTATAAATATATGTATATATATATATGTCACAATTACATATATATATATATGTGTATTCTATGTGTGTATATGTATTGATTATATTCTTTATTAAAGCTGTCAGTGTGCTTTTACAGTATAGCCGGGGATGAATTGCCGGCTTTTCTAAAGGACACCGATGCGATTTAATCGCAAGTCACACGTGCGGTCCGTTTGTAATCCGATTTTTCATCGCTCCCATAGACTTGCATTGGCGATAGTCGACCCACAATCGGTGACAATCGCAGCATGCTGCGATTGCACTCGGACGTTTAAAACGGACCACAAAAAATCTGATACTGGGAGCTGCTCCATAGATTAACATGGGGCAGACTGCAATGTGATATTTCATCGTATTGCAGTCGTCCGATTCTGTCGCCAGTGTGACGCCAGCCTTATTCTCTATGTGGAGTGCGGCTCTGTGGGTGGATGTAGGTGCCGGAGGCTCCATTATTCTCTATGTGGAGTGCGGCTCTGCGGGTGGAGGTAGGTGCCGGAGGCTCCATTATTCTTAAGTGGAGTGCGGCTCTGTGGGTGGAGGTAGGTGCCGGAGGCTCCATTATTCTCTATGTGGAGTGCGGCTCTGCGGGTGGAGGTAAGTGCTGGAGGCTCCATTATTCTCTAAGTGGAGTGCGGCTCTGCGGGTGGAGGTCGGTGTTGGAGGCTCCATTATTCTCTATGTGGAGTGCGGCTCTGCGGGTGGAGGTCGGTGCCGGAGGCTCCGTTATTCTCTCTGTGGAGTGCGGCTCTGCGGGTGGAGGTCGGTGCCGGAGGCTCCGTCGTTCTCTGTGTGGAGTGCGGGTGGAGGTCGGTGTTGGAGGCTCCATTATTCTCTATGTGGAGTGCAGCTCTGCGGGTGGAGGTCGGTGCTGGAGGCTCCATTATTCTCTATGTGGAGTGCGGCTCTGCGGGTGGAGGTCGGTGCCGGAGGCTCCGTCGTTCTCTGTGTGGAGTGCGGGTGGAGGTCGGTGTTGGAGGCTCCATTATTCTCTATGTGGAGTGCGGCTCTGCGGGTGGAGGTCGGTGCTGGAGGCTCCATTATTCTCTATGTGGAGTGCGGCTCTGTGGGTGGATGTAGGTGCCGGAGGCTCCATTATTCTCTATGTGGAGTGCGGCTCTGCGGGTGGAGGTCGGTGCCGGAGGCTCCTTTATTCTCTATGTGGAGTGCGGCTCTGCCGGTGGAGGTAAGTGCTGGAGGCTCCATTATTCTCTATGTGGAGTGCGGCTCTGCGGGTGGAGGTCGATGTTGGAGGCTCCATTATTCTCTATGTGGAGTGCGGCTCTGCGGGTGGAGGTCGGTGCCGGAGGCTCCATTATTCTCTATGTGGAGTGCGGGTGGAGGTAGGTGCCGGAGGCTCCGTTGTTCTCTATGTGGAGTGCGGGTGGAGGTCGGTGCCGGAGGCTCCATTATTCTCTATGTGGAGTGCGGGTGGAGGTCGGTGCCGGAGGCTCCGTTGTTCTCTATGTGGAGTGCGGCTCTGCGGGTGGAGGTCGGTGACGGAGGCTCCATTATTCTCTATGTGGAGTGTGGCTCTGCGGGTGGATGTAGGTGCCAGAGGCTCCATTATTCTCTATGTGGAGTGCGGCTCTGCGGCTGGAGGTCGGTGCCAGAGGCTCCTTTATTCTCTATGTGGAGTGCGACTCTGCGGGTGGAGGTAAGTGCTGGAGGCTCCATTATTCTCTATGTGGAGTGCGGCTCTGCGGGTGGAGGTCGGTGTTGGAGGCTCCATTATTCTCTATGTGGAGTGCGGCTCTGCGGGTGGAGGTCGGTGCCGGAGGCTCCGTTATTCTCTCTGTGGAGTGCGGCTCTGCGGGTGGAGGTCGGTGCCGAAGGCTCCGTCGTTCTCTGTGTGGAGTGCGGGTGGAGGTCGGTGTTGGAGGCTCCATTATTCTCTATGTGGAGTGCAGCTCTGCGGGTGGAGGTCTGTGCCGGAGGCTCCGTTGTTCTCTATGTGGAGTGCGACTCTGCGGGTGGAGGTCGGTGCCGGAGGCTCCATTGTTCTCTATGTGGAGTGTGGCTCTGCGGGTGAAGGTAGGTGTCGGAGGCTCCGTTATTCTCTGTGTGGAGTGCGGCTCTGCGGGTGGAGGTAGGTCCCGGAGGCTCCATTATTCTCTATGTGGAGTGCGGCTCTGCGGGTGGAGGTCGGTGCTGGAGGCTCCATTATTCTCTATGTGGGGTGCGGCTCTGCGGGTGGAGGTCGGTGCTGGAGGCTCCATTATTCTCTATGTGGAGTGCGGCTCTGCGGGTGGAGGTCGGTGCTGGAGGCTCCATTATTCTCTATGTGGAGTGCGGGTGGAGGTCGGTGCCGGAGGCTCCATCATTCTCTCTGTGGAGTGCGGGTGGAGGTCGGTGCCGGAGGCTCCATTATTCTCTATGTGGAGTGCGGGTGGAGGTCGGTGCCGGAGGCTCCATTATTCTCTATGTGGAGTGCGGCTCTGCGGGTGGAGGTCGGTGCCGGAGGCTCCATTATTCTCTATGTGGAGTGCGGGTGGAGGTAGGTGCCGGAGGCTCCGTTGTTCTCTATGTGGAGTGCGGGTGGAGGTCGGTGCCGGAGGCTCCATTATTCTCTATGTGGAGTGCGGGTGGAGGTCGGTGCCGGAGGCTCCGTTGTTCTCTATGTGGAGTGCGGGTGGAGGTCGAGGCGTCCAATCTCAATTCCAGCCAATTTTGGTTTGAAAAAGTCAAACGGCGCTCCTTCCCTTACGAGCCCAGCCGTGTGCCCAAACAGTGGTTTTCCCCCACATATGGGGTATTGGCGTACTCAGGAGAAATTGCACAACAACTTTTTCTGTTCATTTTCTCCTTTTACCCTTGCTAAAATAAAAATTTTTTTGTAAAAGATAATTATTGTGACTAAAAAGTTAAATGTTCATTTTTTCCTTCCACGTTGCTTCAGCTCCTGTGAAGCACCTGAAGGGTTAATAATCTTCTTGAATGAGGTTTTGAGTACCTTGAGGGGTGCAGTTTTTAGAATGGTGTCACTTTTGGGAATTTTCTGCAATACAGACCCCTCAAAGTGACTTCAAATGTGAGGTGGTCCCTAAAAAATGGTTTTGTATAATTTGTTGTAAAAATTAGAAATCGCTGGTCAACTTTTAACCCTTATAACTTCCTAACAAGACAAAAAAATTGTTTCCAAAATTGTGCTGATGTAAAGTAGACATGTGGGAAATGTTATTTAGTAACTATTTTGTGTGACATTTCTCTGTTTTAAGGGAATAAAAATTAAAAGTTTGAAAATTGCTAAATTTTCAAAATTTTTGCAGTATTTCCGTGTTTTCATAAATAACTGTAAGTTATATTGAAGAAATTTTACCATTAACGTGAAGTACAATATGTCACGAGAAAACAATCTCAGAATCGCGAAGATCCGTTGAAGCGTTCCAGAGTTATAACCTCATAAAGAGACAGTGGTCAGAATTGTAAAAATTGGCCCGGTCATTAATGTGTAAACCACCCTTGGGGGTTAATCTTCCTGCGCGGAGTCACACTCTGGTAATAAATGTGTCACCTCTTGTTCTGCCTCCTGCCGTCATCCCGGGATCTGTCACACTGTCACCTGTCCCCATGTAGCGCACACGTTTATCAGCTTAAAGTGACACTTTTACCGTCAGTGACAATGAAAACCGTTAACGTTTCCGCTGTACCGGACACAACGCAGCGTCAGCCGCCCTCAGGCGCTATTCACACTGTGCTGTCACCAAACGTCATTTGTCATCAGGACCTTCTGTCTGAAGCCCTAAAAATCGGATTCATCCCCAGCTGTGAAGGGTTATTAAGGGGACAGAGGCCTCTGTGCTGTGTCTGACCTCATTTCTGCCAGTGTCGCCTTTCTGAGGAGGCACAAAAGCAGGAAATGTCAATACCGCCAAATGGGAGGGGACAGAGCACAGAGTGACGCTGCAGTAAAGGCTCCGGCCCTGAGACCTTCCTCCAGAAGCTCCAGCAGAGCCCTGTGTGGCCTCCATGGAGAGAATCACTGAGCCGCTATGAGCGCCCCCCACTGGGTGTAAGAGGAATCTGTCACTGCCCCCTCTACTGTCTGCTGCGGGAATGACAGCCCGAGAAAAGGCCATGTGACCAGCTGCAGCCAATCAGCAGCGAGACAGGGGAACAGCTGAGAGAATCCGCCAGGATAGAAGGGGAGGCAGTGTGGGGAGAGGCAGTGTGGGGAGAGAGCAGTGTGGGGAGAGGGGTCAGTCAGGAGAGGGCAGTGTGGGGAGAGGGGTCAGTCAGGGGAGAGGACGGTGTGGGGAGAGGGGTCAGTCAGGGGAGAGGGCGGTGTGGGGAGAGGGGTCAGTCAGGGGAGAGGGCGGTGTGGGGAGAGGGTCAGTCAGGGGAGAGGGCAGTGTGGGGAGAGGGTCAGTCAGGGGAGAGGGCAGTGTGGGGAGAGGGGTCAGTCAGGGGAGAGGGCAGTGGGGAGAGGGTCAGTCAGGGGAGAGGGCAGTCAGGGGAGAGGGCAGTCAGGGGAGAGGGTCAGTCAGGGGAGAGGGTCAGTGGGGGAGAGGGGTCAGTCAGGGAGAGGGCAGTGTGGGGAGAGGGGTCAGTCAGGGAGAGGGCAGTGTGGGGAGAGGGGGTCAGTCAGGGGAGAGGGCAGCGTGGGGAGAGGGGTCAGTCAGGGGAGAGGGCAGCGTGGGGAGAGGGGTCAGTCAGGGGAGAGGGCAGCGTGGGGAGAGGGGTCAGTCAGGGGAGAGGGCAGCGTGGGAGAGGGGTCAGTCAGGGAGAGGGCAGCGTGGGGAGAGGGGTCAGTCAGGGGAGAGGGCAGCGTGGGGAGAGGGGTCAGTCAGGGAGAGGGCAGCGTGGGGAGAGGGGTCAGTCAGGAGAGAGGGCAGCGTGGGGAGAGGGGTCAGTCAGGGGAGAGGGCAGCGTGGGAGAGGGTCAGTCAGGGGAGAGGCAGCGTGGGGAGAGGGTCAGTCAGGAGAGAGGGCAGCGTGGGGAGAGGGGTCAGTCAGGGGAGAGGACAGTGTGGGGAGAGGGGTCAGTCAGGGGAGAGGGCAGTGTGGGGAGAGGGGTCAGTCAGGGGAGAGGGCAGTGTGGGGGGAGAGGGCAGTGTGGGGAGAGGGGTCAGTCAGGGGGGAGAGGGCAGTGTGGGGGGAGAGGGCAGTGTGGGGGGGAGAGGGCAGTCAGGGGAGAGGGCAGTGTGGGGAGAAGGGTCAGTCAGGGAGAGGGGGCAGTGTGGGGTGAGGGGGCAGTGTGGGGAGAGGGGTCAGTCAGGGGAGAGGGCAGTGTGGGGAGAGGGGTCAGTCAGGGAAGAGGGCAGTGTGGGGAGAGGGGTCAGTCGGGGAGAGGGCAGTGTGGGGAGAGGGGTCGGTCAGGAGAGGGCAGTGTGGGGAGAGGGGTCAGTCAGGGGAGAGGGCAGTGTGGGGAGAGGGGTCAGTCAGGGGAGAGGGCAGTGTGGGGAGAGGGGTCAGTCAGGGGAGAGGGCAGTGTGGGGAGAGAGGTCAGTCAGGGGAGTGTGCGCCGGAAATCTCTTCCCCCAATCCCCTGCGCCCTATAGAATTCCTTCCTTCTCACGGATGATCGGTGGGGGAGGGGCTCTGACAACATGTGGGGCCGCGGACCGTTACTCACTACTGATCCCAGCATGCCCACACAGCCTGCACTCCTGGCCCTGGTGTTGTCAGGACATGCTGGGAAGTGTAGTCCCTCCGCAGCTGCCGGTATACAGAGCCCTTATCCCAGTGCTGCAGGGCCCCGGAGGCGCCTCTTACCTGGGGCCACTGGTCCTCGCCGGCAGGGAAAGGTAGAGGATAAAGGACCTGTGATGACGTCACGCCCATGTGACCAGAAGGGGCGGGGCCTCTCCCTCCATAGAGCAGACAGGAAGCAGTGGAGGTGATGGCGGGATGTGGAGTATTGGGGGTCGGTTGAGCCTAGTTACCGCCATAAGTGCAGTGCGGCTCTGCGGGTGGAGGTGAGTGCTCAGTGCTGCAGGTTCCTGTTATTCTTACTCACGATTCGCCGCTGTTCACACTCGTGCGTTCTTCATACACAAACACTCGGTTTTCCTCTGTGTGATGTTCTGCTTTCTATCTGTATCCGGGAGTTTGTCACATGGGATAACGCTGTTCTCCGGCTGCTACGGGGTTAATCCTCCCGGGACCTGCGGCCTCAGTCACACCGGCGTCCATGCACCGCGGACAGCGCCCCCAATAGGACACACGCGGCTCCGCTCCGTACATGAATCCCCCAATAGGACACACACGGCTCCGCTCCATACATGAATCCCCCCAATAGGACACACGCGGCTCCGCTCCGTACACGAATCCCCCCAATAGGACGCACACGGCTCCGCTCCGTACATGAATCCCCCCAATAGGACGCACGCGGCTCCGCTCCGTACATGAATCCCCCAATAGGACGCACGCGTCTCCGCTCTGTACATGAATCCCCCCAATAGGACACACACGGCTCCGCTCCGTACATGAATCCCCCCAATAGGACACACACGGCTCCGCTCCGTACATGAATCCCCCCAATAGGACACACACGGCTCCGCTCCGTACATGAATCCCCCCAATAGGACACACACGGCTGCGCTCCGTACATGAATCCCCCCAATAGGACGCACGCGGCTCCGCTCCGTACATAAATCCCCCCAATAGGACGCACGCGGCTCCGCTCCGTACATGAATCCCCCCAATAGGACGCACTCGGCTCCGCTCCGTACATGAATCCCCCCAATAGAACGCACGCGGCTCCGTACATGAATCCCCCCAATAGGACGCACGCGTCTCCGCACCGTACATGAATCCCCCCAATAGGACGCACGCGGCTCCGCTCCGTACATGAATCCCCCCAATAGGACGCACACGGCTCCGCTCAGTACATGAATCCCTCCAATAGGACGCGCGCGGCTCCACTCCGTACATGAATCCCCCCAATAGAATGCACGCGGCTCCGCTCCGTACATGAATCCCCCCAATAGGACGCACACGGCTCCGCTCCATACATGAATCCCCCCAATAGGACACACGCGGCTCCGCTCCATACATGAATCTCCCCAATACGACGCATGAGGCTCCGCTCCGTACATGAATCCCCCCAATAGGACGCACGCGGCTCCGCTCCGTACAAGAATCCCCCCAATAGGACGCACGCGGCTCCGCTCCGTACATGAATCCCCTCAATAGGACGCACGCGGCTCCGCTCCGTACATGAATTCCCCCAATAGGACGCACGCGGCTCCGCTCCGTACATGAATCCCCCCAATAGGACGCACGAGGCTCCTCTCCGTATATGAATCCCCCCAATAGGACGCACGAGGCTCCGCTCCGTACATGAATCCCCCCAATAGGAGGCACACGGCTCCGCTCCGTACATGAATCCCCCCAATAGAACGCACGAGGCTCCTCTCCGTATATGAATCCCCCAATAGGACGCGCGCGACTCCGCTCCGTACATGAATCCCCCCCAATAGGACGTGCGCGGCTCCGCTCCGTACATGAATCCCCCCAATAGGACGCGCGCGGCTCCACTCCGTACATGAATCCCCCCAATAGGACGCGCGGCTCTGCGGGTGGAGGTCGGTGCCGGAGGCTCCGTTATTCTCTATGTGGAGTGCGGCTCTGCGGGTGGAGGTCGGTGCCGGAGGCTCCGTTATTCTCTATGTGGAGTGCGGCTCTGCGGGTGGAGGTCGGTGCCGGAGGCTCCGTTATTCTCTATGTGGAGTGCGGATCTGCGGGTGCGGGAGGCCCCGTTATCCTCTATGTGGAGTGTGGCTCTGCGGGTGGAGGTAGGTGCCGGAGGCTCCGTTATTCTCTATGTGGAGTGCGGCTCTGCGGGTGGAGGTAGGTGCCGGAGGCTCCGTTATTCTCTATGTGGAGTGCGGCTCTGCGGGTGGAGGTCGGTGCCGGAGGCTCCGTTATACTTTATGTGGAGTGCGGCTCTGCGGGTGGAGGTCGGTGCTGGAGGCCCCATTATTCTCTATGTGGAGTGCGGGTGGAGGTCGGTGCCGGAGGCTCCGTTATTCTTTATGTGGAGTGCGGCTCTGCGGGTGGAGGTCGGTGCTGGAGGCCCCGTTATTCTCTATGTGGAGTGCGGGTGGAGGTAGGTGCTGGAGGCTCCATCATTCTCTATGTGGAGTGCGGCTCTGCGGGTGGAGGTCGGTGCCAGAGGATAACGGAGCCTCCATGTGGAGTGCGGCTCTGCGGGTGGAGGTAGGTGCCGGAGGCTCCGTTATCCTCTATGTGGAGTGTGGCTCTGCGGGGGGAGGTAGGTGCCGGAGGCTCCGTTATTCTCTATGTGAAGTGCGGCTCTGCGGGTGGAGGTCGGTGCGGAGGCTCCGTTATTCTTTATGTGGAGTGCGGCTCTGCGGGTGGAGGTCGGTGCTGGAGGCTCCGTTATTCTCTATGTGGAGTGCGGGTGGAGGTCGGTGACGGAGGCTCCGTTATTCTTTATGTGGACTGCGGGTGGAGGTCGGTGCTGGAGGCCCCGTTATTCTCTATGTGGAGTGCGGGTGGAGGTAGGTGCTGGAGGCTCCATCATTCTCTATGTGGAGTGCGGCTCTGCGGGTGGAGGTCGGTGCCAGAGGATAACGGAGCCTCCATGTGGAGTGCGGCTCTGCGGGTGGAGGTAGGTGCCGGAGGCTCCGTTATCCTCTATGTGGAGTGCGGCTCTGCGGGTGGAGGTAGGTGCCGGAGGCTCCGTTATCCTCTATGTGGAGTGCGGCTCTGCGGGTGGAGGTAGGTGCCGGAGGCTCCGTTATCCTCCATGTGGAGTGCGGCTCTGCGGGTGGAGGTCGGTGCCGTAGGCTCCGTCATTCTCTATGTGGAGTGCGGCTCTGCGGGTGGAGGTCGGTGCGGGAGGCCCCGTTATCCTCTATGTGGAGTGTGGCTCTGCGGGTGGAGGTAGGTGCCGGAGGCTCCGTTATTCTCTATGTGGAGTGCGGCTCTGCGGGTGGAGGTAGGTGCCGGAGGCTCCGTTATTCTCTATGTGGAGTGCGACTCTGCGGGTGGAGGTCGGTGCCGGAGGCTCCGTTATAATTTATGTGGAGTGCGGCTCTGCGGGTGGAGGTCGGTGCTGGAGGCCCCATTATTCTCTATGTGGAGGTCGGTGCCGGAGGCTCCGTTATTCTTTATGTGGAGTGCGGCTCTGTGGGTGGAGGTCGGTGCTGGAGGCCCCGTTATTCTCTATGTGGAGTGCGGGTGGAGGTAGGTGCTGGAGGCTCCATCATTCTCTATGTGGAGTGCGGCTCTGCGGGTGGAGGTCGGTGCCAGAGGATAACGGAGCCTCCATGTGGAGTGCGGCTCTGCGGGTGGAGGTAGGTGCCGGAGGCTCCGTTATCCTCTATGTGGAGTGTGGCTCTGCGGGTGGAGGTAGGTGCCGGAGGCTCCGTTATTCTCTATGTGGAGTGCGGCTCTGCGGGTGGAGGTAGGTGCCGGAGGCTCCGTTATTCTCTATGTGGAGTGCGGCTCTGCGGGTGGAGGTCGGTACCGGAGGCTCCGTTATTCTTTATGTGGAGTGCGGCTCTGCGGGTGGAGGTCGGTGCTGGAGGCCCCATTATTCTCTATGTGGAGTGCGGGTGGAGGTCGGTGCCGGAGGCTCCGTTATTCTTTATGTGGAGTGCGGGTGGAGGTCGGTGCTGGAGGCCCCGTTATTCTCTATGTGGAGTGCGGGTGGAGGTAGGTGCTGGAGGCTCCATCATTCTCTATGTGGAGTGCGGCTCTGCGGGTGGAGGTCGGTGCCAGAGGATAACGGAGCCTCCATGTGGAGTGCGGCTCTGCGGGTGGAGGTAGGTGCCGGAGGCTCCGTTATTCTCTATGTGGAGTGCGGCTCTGCGGGTGGAGGTCGGTGCCGGAGGCTCCGTTATTCTTTATGTGGAGTGGCGGTGGAGGTCGGTGCTGGAGGCCCCGTTATTCTCTATGTGGAGTGCGGGTGGAGGTAGGTGCTGGAGGCTCCATCATTCTCTATGTGGAGTGCGGCTCTGCGGGTGGAGGTCGGTGCCAGAGGATAACGGAGCCTCCATGTGGAGTGCGGCTCTGCGGGTGGAGGTAGGTGCCGGAGGCTCCGTTATCCTCTATGTGGAGTGCGGCTCTGCGGGTGGAGGTCGGTGCCGTAGGCTCCGTCATTCTCTATGTGGAGTGCGGCTCTGCGGGTGGAGGTCGGTGCGGGAGGCCCCGTTATCCTCTATGTGGAGTGTGGCTCTGCGGGTGGAGGTAGGTGCCGGAGGCTCCGTTATTCTCTATGTGGAGTGCGGCTCTGCGGGTGGAGGTAGGTGCCGGAGGCTCCGTTATTCTCTATGTGGAGTGCGACTCTGCGGGTGGAGGTCGGTGCCGGAGGCTCCGTTATAATTTATGTGCAGTGCGGCTCTGCGGGTGGAGGTCGGTGCTGGAGGCCCCATTATTCTCTATGTGGAGGTCGGTGCCGGAGGCTCCGTTATTCTTTATGTGGAGTGCGGCTCTGCGGGTGGAGGTCGGTGCTGGAGGCCCCGTTATTCTCTATGTGGAGTGCGGGTGGAGGTAGGTGCTGGAGGCTCCATCATTCTCTATGTGGAGTGCGGCTCTGCGGGTGGAGGTCAGTGCCAGAGGATAACGGAGCCTCCATGTGGAGTGCGGCTCTGCGGGTGGAGGTAGGTGCCGGAGGCTCCGTTATCCTCTATGTGGAGTGTGGCTCTGCGGGTGGAGGTAGGTGCCGGAGGCTCCGTTATTCTCTATGTGGAGTGCGGCTCTGCGGGTGGAGGTAGGTGCCGGAGGCTCCGTTATTCTCTATGTGGAGTGCGGCTCTGCGGGTGGAGGTCGGTGCCGGAGGCTCCGTTATTCTTTATGTGGAGTGCGGCTCTGCGGGTGGAGGTCGGTGCTGGAGGCCCCATTATTCTCTATGTGGAGTGCGGGTGGAGGTCGGTGCCGGAGGCTCCGTTATTCTTTATGTGGAGTGCGGGTGGAGGTCGGTGCTGGAGGCCCCGTTATTCTCTATGTGGAGTGCGGGTGGAGGTAGGTGCTGGAGGCTCCATCATTCTCTATGTGGAGTGCGGCTCTGCGGGTGGAGGTCGGTGCCAGAGGATAACGGAGCCTCCATGTGGAGTGCGGCTCTGCGGGTGGAGGTAGGTGCCGGAGGCTCCGTTATCCTCTATGTGGAGTGCGGCTCTGCGGGTGGAGGTAGGTGCCGGAGGCTCCGTTATCCTCTATGTGGAGTGCGGGTGGAGGTCGGTGCTGGAGGCCCCGTTATTCTCTATGTGGAGTGCGGGTGGAGGTAGGTGCTGGAGGCTCCATCATTCTCTATGTGGAGTGCGGCTCTGCGGGTGGAGGTCGGTGCCAGAGGATAACGGAGCCTCCATGTGGAGTGCGGCTCTGCGGGTGGAGGTAGGTGCCGGAGGCTCCGTTATCCTCTATGTGGAGTGCGGCTCTGCGGGTGGAGGTCGGTGCCGTAGGCTCCGTCATTCTCTATGTGGAGTGCGGCTCTGCGGGTGGAGGTCGGTGCGGGAGGCCCCGTTATCCTCTATGTGGAGTGTGGCTCTGCGGGTGGAGGTAGGTGCCGGAGGCTCCGTTATTCTCTATGTGGAGTGCGGCTCTGCGGGTGGAGGTAGGTGCCGGAGGCTCCGTTATTCTCTATGTGGAGTGCGACTCTGCGGGTGGAGGTCGGTGCCGGAGGCTCCGTTATAATTTATGTGCAGTGCGGCTCTGCGGGTGGAGGTCGGTGCTGGAGGCCCCATTATTCTCTATGTGGAGGTCGGTGCCGGAGGCTCCGTTATTCTTTATGTGGAGTGCGGCTCTGCGGGTGGAGGTCGGTGCTGGAGGCCCCGTTATTCTCTATGTGGAGTGCGGGTGGAGGTAGGTGCTGGAGGCTCCATCATTCTCTATGTGGAGTGCGGCTCTGCGGGTGGAGGTCAGTGCCAGAGGATAACGGAGCCTCCATGTGGAGTGCGGCTCTGCGGGTGGAGGTAGGTGCCGGAGGCTCCGTTATCCTCTATGTGGAGTGTGGCTCTGCGGGTGGAGGTAGGTGCCGGAGGCTCCGTTATTCTCTATGTGGAGTGCGGCTCTGCGGGTGGAGGTAGGTGCCGGAGGCTCCGTTATTCTCTATGTGGAGTGCGGCTCTGCGGGTGGAGGTCGGTGCCGGAGGCTCCGTTATTCTTTATGTGGAGTGCGGCTCTGCGGGTGGAGGTCGGTGCTGGAGGCCCCATTATTCTCTATGTGGAGTGCGGGTGGAGGTCGGTGCCGGAGGCTCCGTTATTCTTTATGTGGAGTGCGGGTGGAGGTCGGTGCTGGAGGCCCCGTTATTCTCTATGTGGAGTGCGGGTGGAGGTAGGTGCTGGAGGCTCCATCATTCTCTATGTGGAGTGCGGCTCTGCGGGTGGAGGTCGGTGCCAGAGGATAACGGAGCCTCCATGTGGAGTGCGGCTCTGCGGGTGGAGGTAGGTGCCGGAGGCTCCGTTATCCTCTATGTGGAGTGCGGCTCTGCGGGTGGAGGTAGGTGCCGGAGGCTCCGTTATCCTCTATGTGGAGTGCGGCTCTGCGGGTGGAGGTCGGTGCCGTAGGCTCCGTTATTCTCTATGTGGAGTGTGGGTGGAGGTCGGTGCCGGAGGCTCCGTTATTCTCTATGTGGAGTGCGGCTTTGCGGGTGGAGGTCGGTTTCGGAGGCTCCGTTATTCTCTATGTGGAGTGCGGCTCTGCGGGTGGAGGTCGGTGCTGGAGGTTCCATTCTCTATGTGGAGTGCGGCTCTGCGTGTGGAGGTCGGTGCCGAAGGCCCCATTATTCTCTATGTGAAGTGTGGCTTTGCGGGTGGAGGTCGGTGCCGGAGGCTCCATTATTCTCTATGTGGAGTGCGGCTCTGCTGGTGGAGGTCGGTGCCGGAGGCTCCGTTATTCTCTATGTGGAGTGCGGCTCTGCGGGTGGAGGTCGGTGCCGGAGGCTCCGTTATTCTCTATGTGGAGTGCGGCTCTGCGGGTGGAGGTCGGTGCCGGAGGCTCCGTTATTCTCTATGTGGAGTGCGGCTCTGCGGGTGGAGGTCGGTGCCGGAGGCTCCATTATTCTCTATGTGGAGTGCGGCTCTGCGGATGGAGGTCGGTGCCGGAGGCTCCATTATTCTCTGTCAGAGTTCGACAAATCCGGTCGCCAGTGGCACCTAGAAAATTATGTCTGGCGCTCGGGGAATTAAAGAGGGGCCCTGAGCAGGCGGGGGGGCCCATTCGCCGTCGGTCACCCCGGTGCCCGTCAGCGGCGCCACTGGGCCCCCCCTGCTTGCTCAAGGCCCCCGGCAGCAGCCGGCGCAATACATACCTCTCCCCATGCCTCCGCTGCCGCAGCTTCGAGCTCCAAGGGGCGCCGGCGCTTCCTCTCTCACAGCAGCGCCGCTGAATGACGTCATCATTCAGCGGCCGGCTGTGGCAGAGAGCGCGCGGACGCCGGACAGGTGAGGTGTGTGTGTGTGTGTGTGTGTGTGTGTCTGTCTGTCTGCATGTGTGTGCCTGCGTGTATGTGAGAGAGTGCTGCCTGACGTGCTGTATGTGTGATGGTGGTGAGGAGGAGGCGATGATGATGATGATGGGAAGGCAATAATGATGATGATGATATTAATGGGGAGGCAATGATAATGGGAAGGCAATAATGATGATGATGATATTAACACTAGGACTACTGGACTCGTGACCCCGCCTAGAACTACTGAAAGGAGTCATTCTGACTCCTTGCTTGTTTTCGTTTATTTTTAGAGTTTCATTTGTGGTTATTTATTAATAATTATATTTTTTGTAATGTATTATTATTGTGAGATCCAACAGTAATGCTTTTGATTGTTTTTTTCTGCTTTTCTTATTTTTCTACAGAAAATAACAATAATTATAATAGACGTTTTTCAAACATTTTTTTTATTCAAGTGCACACATATAAACAACAACTGAAGAACAAAAAGCAGAGAAAATGTAGGTGGAGGAGCATAAAAATGAAAATATGGCGCAGAATTCACCTTCTAAACATTTGGTGTTTCGCATTTTAGGCATTGCCTTTGATTTATGGCAGTACATTGCCCACACAAAGACTTACCACAAGTCTTACAATTGCCGACAGATCTATTTTTCTTGCACTTTTCTTTGATCTGGCAAAATTTTGTTTGAACCATCACTTCTGAGCATGTAGAAACTTGGGACGTGGAATCCTTTTCCCTATCTGTGACATAAGGACCACTCAACTCTCTCACAAGCGTTTGCAAAAATGCCTTGCGTGACATTTTTTGGTGGGTTATCTCATTGAATATTATGCATGCATTTATACCCGCAAAGTCTAAGGCATTTTCAAATGCATGAACAGGCCATCTCCTTGTGCATGTTCGTGTGGTATATTTTCGTGCCATCTGATCCACTACATCTACTCCATATTTTGTTTCATTGTAAAACTTTATCGTTTCTGGAGTTTTTTTAGCGGAATCAGACGCAACAACAACATCTGGATGGACGGAACTCAAAATGACAACATTTTTGTTGGGATTTCCTTGATATACTGTAAGTGTAAAATTGTCTTCATTTCTAAACACTTTAGTGTTGTACAATTCATATTTCATGGATTTTATTTCTTTAGGCACTTCTCGCCTTATCTTGTTCAGTGTTCCCACGATGGTTGTTCCTTTGCTTTTTAGCTGTTTAGCTAATTTTACTGAAGTAAAATAATTATCGGTTGTAACATTGCGACCTTTTTTCAAAAACGGGTCCAATAACTTCATTACCACATGGTCAGCTAAACGGTCCTCAGCACGGCGTGTGTCATCTTTGCCTAGATAAGGGAAGCCATTTGCCAGATATTTGCTCTCCTTATCAGCAGCTAGCCAATATTTGTGGCCATATTTATCTGGTTTGGAAGGCATGTACTGCGTGAATGGACACCTAGTTTTGCTTGGGAACAGTTGCTCATCCACCGTTATGTATGGGCCAGGTTTGTAACACGCGATACAATTTTCAATAAACCTGTCCCACACAGTAGAAAATAGAGCAAACTTGTCCGTTTGCAGTCTCTCCGATCGAGTAGATTTCTCATCAAATCTGAGAAACCTCATAATTTCAACAAAACGGTCCCTAGACATTGTCGCTTTGCAAAACGGTATTCCCCAGTCATTACACCAAATACTGCTAATCGAGTGACGGTTCGTGCCAGATATTCCACGAGCATAGAATATCGCAATGAATGCATCTAGCTCCTCATCAGATAGAGTAAACTGTAAATTATTGTTCCTGCATGCTTCTGCAAGCGTACAGTTCTTTATATGTGTCAATATATATGAATCAAAAATTAGCATAAGATAAGAGCCTAGAGTAAACAAGCAATTTTGTTCAGCATTACACAGTAATACAAGCAGGTAAAACACAAGGAAAATGTGAAAAGTTGACATGTAAATTGAACTACATCTATATGAACATCAGGGTAAATAAGACAGAGTGAAAAAATTATGCACAAAACTTTATAGCAACATTTAGTGACAAAAGGACCTCAAAATATAGTAGGGAGTCAAAATGACTCCCTTCAGTAGTTCTTGGTAAATTTTGAAAAAAACACGCAAATTTTTCACCAAAATTATTTATTCTCACAAAATCTTTTTTCACATCATATTTGAGGAAAAGTCACCGAGTTTCAAGCCGGAATTCTGAAAAATGTAGTCACAGAAGAGAAATAAAAAACGAAAGGAGTCAAAATAACTCCATCAGTAGTTCTAGTGTTAATTCTACCTTTCTCTGTGCTTAGACTGGGTCCAGCCTCGCCCGGCTGCTGTGTATTAGGCACTAATTAGCTTCCTTCAAAAACCTGCCAGTCTGCTTAAGGAGTTGTCGGTGAAAGCATTCATTCAGACCAGCAGAGCGGATCGTTTCTGAGAAGTCTTAAGCTAAGAGTGCCTGTTGTGGTTTATCCTCTCCTCGCTTATTGTTTATCTCCTTAACCTTTTGTGTTCCCTCTGTAGTTGAAGTTTTTGTATGCAAGGCAGTATTTACTTTACCCCTTGTCTGTCTCGTTTGTCTTATACTGTTTGTAAGCTGTGACCTGCCCATTCCCTGTGGTGGTAATCAGGGTCCTTCTCAGGACTAGATTACAGTGGTCAGGGATCTACAGGAGACAGGGTTACGCTGGCGGCCTGGACCTCTGTACCATCAACAGTACCTCCAGGTAGAGGGACTAGTCAGGACCCAGTTTAGGGTCAGCATAGACCCCGGTCCTCCTCTATCCTGAGACAGCGTGACACGTATACAGTATAGACCCTCAATACAGAGGTTATGATGTCATGTAATACAATGCTGGCAGATACTATGTATACATGTTGATATTTTCTATTATATGAAATATAGTATGTTGTCACACTAGATATATGTTACTATCATAAAATATATCTGTTATACGTCATGACACCAGGTGAGTAGTAACCACTAAATGCAGAGAAGTCACAGATTCTTCTCAGTCACCGGCTGTGGCTGCTTTATCGGTGGTGTAGTCCGGCCGTATTACCATGATCACCATTTTGCCTCTAGATCACAACATTCTCCTCCTCCCAAAACTGTTCAAATAACTTTACAACCTTACAACCTGGAGGATACACTTACCCCTGGGTTTAGGACAGGAGTGGGGAACCTCAGGCCCCAGGGCCATTTACGGCCCTCGATGACCTTTTATCCGGCCCCCGAGCAGATTCTCAGGGACTGCTATGCTTTGGCAGGGAGCTGTATTTTGATTGCCACCAGCTCATTAATTTCTTCGTGCTCTGCTTGCTCTGTAAGCACACAAGCAGTGTTCACTACTGAACACTGAAGGGCATGCAATGAAAGATTACGTCCTGATACCAGTTCCAGAGTCAGGATGTACTTTGTGGGTGGAGTTTGTATGGCCCCTGAAGGATGATATAAATATCCAAATGGCCCTTGGCAGAAAAAATATTCCCCACCCTGGTTTAGGAGATGCTGACCGTTACCTGCCCAGATCTGTAAACTACAAAGCCAAATGACAGCGCACGTAGAATGTGCTGACAAGATAGAAAATCACTTGAAGGAAAATATTATGATGGGCCTGTAAGAGAAAGCGGAGGGTAATGATGCTGTTGGCTTCCTAGATCCCTGAGATCTTATCGGATGAATCTTCTCTCCCTTCTGTGCTGCTGAATGTCTCATATGGTCCCTACAAGACCAGGTCCAGTCTTTCTGGCCAAACTTCCCTTTTATGATCGACAACATTAAATGTGCAGTGAGGTCAAGTGTGAATTTCTGTACAATAACAGCAGAGTTTCCCTTTATCCGGAC
Source organism: Oophaga sylvatica (assembly GCA_033576555.1). NCBI lineage: Eukaryota > Metazoa > Chordata > Amphibia > Anura > Dendrobatidae > Oophaga > Oophaga sylvatica. The sequence continues at coordinate 31,512 of JARQOD010005330.1, forward strand.
TTTTCAATTTGTATTAAAACCAACTAACTTCAAGGAGGATTGTGATAATCTACATAAAACACATCACCCCTGTGCCATGATATATCTCTGAGCTGTGCGTGGCTGATGGCTGTAATATACATTTATTCACACCTGCAGGAGATGTGTTGGCATGGCTCCAGCCCTGGTTTCATGGATTCACTCCACCTCATAAATTACATTGTTTTTGATCCTAAGAAATTCAGATTACTGCACAATCTCTCCTGGAATGGGGAGCAATATTATTTTCTCTAATCTTCTGGTCAGGATTCATAGTAGCTCCATTGGCCCACCATAAATGACTGCAACTCTGGTTTACTGTTGTTTAATCTGTATTTGTAGTATTCAGTCAATGAGATTCTCGTGCTCTGGGGCGGGGCTTTATCTGGTGCTCTGATTACATATTCATCTGCATTGGCTTATGACTGGTCACTGACCCCTCACTGACCTGCCCCCCATTTTTCCATAATGCTTATCCACCATGAGCATGCTTGGCACCATCTTCTCTGCTTTCCATATGCCAAGGATTGCCTTGCTCATTATAACACCATTACTGGAATCTGGACTTACACTGGGTCCCCTAGGCTTGGACCATGGTGTTACCTGCTATTCTGTGGTATTAGATGGCAAAAAGAATAGTCAGGAAGCTGAGTCAGAACCAGAAGGACAGAACACAGAATCAGAAGACACAAGAGTAGTCAGTAAATGGGCCATGGTCACAACAAGAAACAAATACACAAGCCGCAAGCTGAGCACAGAGGATTGAACCAGAGGAGAACAACGCTGTTTCTGGCAGATTCCGGTCATGTGCTTTGTGCTTTAGTAGGGTGTGGTACTTTCCAATTGGTTTTAGGTAGCAGATTACTCCAGCTGGACAGCAGGAACAGATCCCAGATGAGATTGAACACACCATATGCATGAGCCCTAATGACAGAAAACCAGAATAGTCGAAATCCTCATAAAGTGATTCCATTTTATAAATTAATTCACTGAGGGTTATAATCTATGCACATGTGGTCAAAATTGTTGTTACCCCTCGTTTAATGACAAAAAACCCACAATGGTAACAGAAATAACTTGAATCTGACAAAAGAAATAATAAATAAAAAAATCTATGAAAATGAACAAATGACAGTCAGACATTGCTTTTCAACCATACTTCCACAGAATTAAAAAAAAAATAAAACTCATGAAATAGGCCTGGACAGAAATGATGATACCCCTGAAAATAATGTGACAAAAGGGACATGTTAAATCAAGGTGTGTCCACTAATTGGCATCACAGGTGTCTACAATCTTGGAATTAGTGAGTGGCCTGTATAGAGGGATACAGATACTCACTGTGCTGTTTGGTGACATGGTGTGTATCATTCTCAACATGGACCAGAGGAAGCGAAGGAAAGAGTTGTCTCAGGAGATTAGAAAGAAAATTATAGACAAACATGTTAAAGGTAGAAGTTATAAGACCATCTCCAAGCAGCTTGATATTCCTGTGACTACAGTTGCACATATTATTCAGAAATTAAATATCCATGGGACTGTAGCCAACCTCCCTGGACGTGGCCGCAGGAGGAAAATTGATGACAAATCAAAGAGACGGATAATACAAATGGTAACAAAAGAGCCCAGAAAAACTTGTACACAGATTAAAGGTGAACTTCAAGTTCAAGGAACATCAGTGTCAGATCGCACCATCCGTCGTTGTATGAGCCAAAGTGGACTTCATGGAAGATGACCAAGGAGGACACCATTGTTGAAAAAAAAATCATAAAAAAGCCAGACTGGGATTTGCCAAACTACATGTTGACAAACCACAAAGCTTCTGGGAGAATGCCCTATGGACACATGAGACAAAAATTGAACTTTTTGGCAAGGCACATTATCTCTATGTTCACAGACGAAAAAATGAAGCATATCAAGAGTAGAACCCTGTCCCTACTGTGAAACATGGAGGAAGCTCTTATGTTCTGGGGCTGCTTTGCTGCATCTGGCACAGGGTGTCTAGAATCTGTGCAGGGTACAATGAAATCTCAAGACCATGAAGGGATTCTAGAGAGAAATGTGCTGCCCAGTGTCAGAAAGCTTGGTCTCAGTTGCAGGTCATGAGTCTTGCAACAGGATAATGACCCAAAACACACAGCTAAAAACACCCAAGAATGGCTAAAAGGAAAACATTGGACTATTCTGAAGTGGCTTCTATGAGGCCTGACCTAAATCCTATTGAGCATCTTTGGAAAGAGCTGAAACATGCCGTCTGGAAAAGGCAACCTTCACACACGAAACAACTGGAGCAGTTTGCTCTTGAGGAGTGGCCAAAATACCTGTCGAGAGGTGCAGAAGTCTCATTGACAGTTAGAGGAATCGTTTGATTGCAGTGATTGCCTGAAAAGGTTGTGCAACAAAATATTAACCGTTTCGCGTCAGAGCCTGTTTTTGCCTTCATGACCGGGCCAATTTTTTCAATTCTGACCAGTGTCACTTTATGACTTCATAACGCTAAAATGCTTCAATGAATCCTGGTGATTCTGAGAGTGTTTTCTTGTTACATGTTGTACTTTATGATAGTGGTAAAATTTATTTGATATGACTTGTGTTTATTTGTTAAAAAAATGGAAATTTGGCAAAAGTTTTGAAAATTTTGCAATTTTCAAAATTTTAGTTTTTATGCCCTTAAATCAGAGAGTCATAATGCATAAAATAGTTAATAAATAACATTTCCCATATGTCTACTTTACATCAGCACAATTTTGTAAACAAAATTTTTTTTCGTTAGGAAGTTGTAAGGGTTCACATTTGACCAGTGATTTCTCATTTTTCCAACAAAATTTACAAAACCATTTTTTTTGGGACCACATCACATTTGAAATGAATTTGGGGGGTCAATATGACAGAAAATACCCAAAAGTGACACTATTCTAAAAACTGCACCCTCAAGGGCCTCAGAACCATGTTGTAGCTGTTTGCGTTCTGAGTAGGGTTGAGCATTCCGATACTTCCGATACCTGAAATCCAATGTAAGTCTATGGGAACAAAATATCGGAAGTAAATACTTCCGATATTTTGTTCCCATAGACTTACATTGGATTTCAGGTATCGGAACTGGGTTTCGGTATCGGAATGCTCAACCCTAGTTCTGAGTGACCCAAAGTCAGATATGCCAGATCACCAGTGAGGCCGAATTAGGATTTTACGCCCTTCATTGACCAGTGCTTGGAGACAAAGAAGACTGCACTAAGATTGTGAACAAGTCACTTTATCTGATATAATGAAACACGAGGCCGTATTTTATACCATTTACAACAAATATGATTCTATGCAGCTCATGTAGCCCCCACCGTCACCTCAGGGTCATACTTTATTTACCATATACCCAGAACATGTAGCAGACTATAAAGACCATATATGATAAGAAGCATAGCTGACCTTTAAAGAGGAGACTGACAGACTGCTGTCTCATGGGAATAAATTCTATCAAAGAAAGGCAAAAGGCAACGGAAGAATTAAAGGCAAACCATTAACCCTTCTATATCAATTTCCCCCTTTTGTAAATGGTATAACCTTTGCCACGGGGTTAGCTGATGTCCACAAAGGAGATACTGTCTCATTGGTCTATTACCCATGAGGGGGCTTCCTACCTGCTTCGCCCATCCACCCTCAGTGTGGACACTCACTTTCCCTGTCAACAATGGCTATCTGGGGTCTGTGATACACTACAGAAGGTTCAGCCTTAGATTTTTTTCCACACTTACCGTATATACTCAAGTATAAGCCGACCCGAGTATAAGCCGACCCCCCTAATTTTGCCACAATAAACTGGGAAAACTTACTGACTCGAATATAAGCCTAGGGTGGAAAATGAGATTATGCCCTATATGCTGCCCATGTATTATGCCCCCATAGATGCTCCATAGATTGTGCCCCCATAGATGATCCATAGATTGTGCCCCCATAGATGATCCATAGATTGTGCCCCATAGATGCTCCATAGATTGTGGCCCCATAGATGCTCCATAGATTGTGCCCCCATAGATGCTCCACAGATTGTGCCCCCATAGATGATCCATAGATTGTGCCCCATAGATGATCCATAGATTGTGCCCCATAGATTATGCCCCCATAGATGCTCCATAGATTATGCCTCCACAGATTGTGCCCCCATTGATGCTCCACAGATTGTGCCCCCATTGATGCTCCATAGATTGTGCCCCCATTGATGCTCCATAGATTGTGCCCCCATAGATTATGCCCCCATATATGATCCATAGATTGTGCCCCCATAGATTATGCCCCCATATATGATCCATAGATTGTGCCCCCATATATGATCCATAGATTGTGCCCCCATAGATTATGCCCCCATATATGATCCATAGATTGTGCCCCCATATATGATAGATTATGCTCCATAGTATAGGCCTCAATTGCTGCTGCTGCAACCGAAAAAGAAAAAAAGACATACTCACCTCTCGTTGCTGGGGGCCAGGTGCCGGTGTCCTGAGCAGGCGGGGACACCGGCGCGCTATGGGGGACAGGTGCCGGTGTCACCGCTCGCTCAGGGCCCCGGCACCTGAGACATTTACCTGACCCGCTGTCTTCCGGGTCCTCCAGCAGTCAATGATCAGGCAGAGGGCGCGGCGCACACTAATGACGTCATTGCGCTCTCTGCCTGAACATCGCAGCAAGAGGACACAGCGGAACGGGACAGGTAAATATCACTAATACTTACCCTTCTGCTGGCGCGTCTCTGCCCTGCTCTTCTCCCACAGTCCCGGAGCCTGTGTTCAGCGGTCACGTGTTACCGCTCATTAAAGTTATGAATATGTGCATATTCATGACTTTAATGAGCGGTACCAGCTGACCGCTGAACACAGGCGCCGGGACCGTGGCAGAAGAGCAGGGGCTGCAGAGACCGCGCCGGCGGAGGGGTAAGTATATAGGACAGCTGCGCTCCCCCGCCGACCCCCTGGTATATGACTCGAATATAAGCCGAGAGGGGGACTTTCAGCCCTAAAAAATGGGCTGAAAATCTCGGCTTATATTCGAGTATATATGGTACATTATTCAATAGCTAAGTCAATACATATATTAGCGCTTTTACGGCTACCTAAAGCAATAAAACAATAAAAATCTACATGCAAATCTGTACAATACCAGAAATCCACCCTACTAGGCCACTAAATCACTTGGCTGGATTTAAAAAGGAGTCTCCGTATTGTATTAGGTTCATTAGGAACCTCAAGGAACCTGGAAAACCAGAGTCCATTCTCATTGTGTATGCAGCATGTTGTTAATACCTTCCATGGCTCCAGAGGCAAGGCTAAGTACGGCATAGTCCTTGCAGATACTGGACTGTGTGTACCGATCCAACAGTCTTTCGGTTTCTGTCTTTCCATGTCTTTTATAAGAAGAACTTGATGTCGAATAAGTTTATTATTCCACTCAACATTTAAGAGTTTCTCCTGTGTCTCTGTAAAGTGCAGTACTCCTGTCACTGCCAGCAAGGTGATTAGGAGAACAGTCATTCTGCTGTTGAAAGGACCTTCTTGCAGTGACTGGCGTGGATCCAGGTGAGCTTTCCCTCAAGTTTTACTGAGGTGGATGTGGTCAGCTGGACTTGGAAGGGGCCGTCAAATCGTGGGTCTAGGCTCCTTCTCACGTGTCTGCGTATAACCACCCAATCACCTGGATTCAGCTGATACACATCTGCACTTTCATTAGGATCTGGAATGGATGAGAACACATGTTTATGCACCACATTAAGTCTTTCCTGTAAGGCCTGGACATAGGCTGTCATAATTTTCCATTTGTAGCACCTGTGGGAAGTACAGACCAGTCTTTGGTGCACTACCAAACAGGACTTCAAAAGGAGACAACCCTGTTTTCCTATTTGGAGTGTGTCTGACTGAAAAGAGTACAAGAGGCAAGCACTCTACCCAGCTCTTTCCTGTCTCTGCCATGCCTTTAGAATTTTCAGTTTGTGTCCCATTTAGTCTTTCCACTTTCCCACTACTTTGTGGCCTATATGGTATATGAAATGCTTGCTGTACACCCAGGGCCTGCATGACTTCCCTCATTATTTCTCCCGTGAAGTGTGTACCCTTATCGCTTTCTATTGTTTCTGGGACACCATACCTGCAGATCAGTTCTTTCATCAGTTTGTCTGCAGTTGTTTTAGCATTTGCACATTTTACCGGGTAGGCTTCCGGCAAACCAGAGAAGAGATCTACACATACTAGGACATATTCATACACTCCTGCTCTGGGTAGCTGTGTGTAGTCAATCTCTGAAACGGGTAGTGAGGCCTGTCGCTTTCTTTTAGACTTTTACTGTTATACCTGGGTTGTGCTGTGCACAGATGAGGCATGATTGTACAAATTTTGCAGCTGCGTAACTGAAACCAGGAGCGATCCAGAAGGCATCTACCATGGCACACATGTGACTTTTTGAGGCGTGAGTGGGGCCATGTGTTGCTTGCGCCATAATTGGGAACAGGGATTTTGGCAAACACAATTTATCCTTATTCTCCCATACTCCATTTGAGTTCAGCTCAGCTCCCATTCTCCCCCAGTGTTCCTTCTCTGTTTGGGCAGCCTGTTGCTGGAGGGATTTCAAGACATTTAGGCTCAGTGTGGCTGGAATACGCTGACTCCCTGCCACCGTCCTCTGCTCCCTAGGCCGCCTTGCTGGTACTTTAGCAGCCTCGTCCGCCCTTCTGTTGCCCTCTACCTCCACAGAGTCACCTTTCGTGTGTGCTTTTACCTTGACAATGCCAACCTAGACTGGTAACATCAATGCCTCCATTAATTGTTTCACCAGCTCTGCATTTTTACTGGGCTTACCGGCTGATGTAAGAAACGCTCTGCTTCTCCAGATAGGGCCATAATCATGGGATATTCCCCATGCATAATTTGAATCTGTGTAAATGTTAGCGACTTTACCTGCAGCGGCTCTACACGACTCAGTGAGTGCCCTCAACTCTGCCTCCTGTGCTGACATGTGAGGAGGGAGTGGTTCATCTTGGATTACCTCATGTGAGGACACTACTGCATACCCAGTGTAGAATCGTCCATCCTGGTGGTATCTGGAGTAGGGATGAGCGATACGATACTGCAAATATCGGGTATCGGCCGATATTAGCTGTATCGGACTTTCGATTCTGAGTTCCGATATTGTCGTCTTATCGGATACCGGAATCGGAATTGTCACTGTCAGTGTCCGTCGGTCGGGTCTGTCAGGAGTCAGCGGCACTTACCTGGCAGAAGATCTCCGGCGGTCACGGGCTGGACTGCTTCATGGCCGCCATCATCTTTCCCCGGCGGTCACATGCAGTTTGTCGCGATAACTGCAGTGACTGCTGGGTAATCCCGGCCGTAAAGCAGTCAGTCCGATGACGTCACCGCCGGGGAAGCAGGTAATCAGCTGTGCTGCGTCGAGATGACAGGCTCTGCCTGTCATTGCGATGTAGCAGAGCTGGATCGTCGTGGGACCCTCGTTACTATGGACTGCGTCGGACAGGTGGTATACTGTTGGTTTGTTTTTTTCTTTTTTTACAGGAGATCGATGGCGTCGCAGGAATGAGTGTATAATGAAAACTGTGTTGTCTCTTTTATTTCATTAAAAGACTTTTTTCTTGCTTTGTCTTTTTTTATACATTTAATAACTTTGGGATTAATAATGAATCGGTGTCTTATTGACGCCTCTCCATCATTAACCGGGCTTATTGTCACCGTGCAATCAACGGTGACATTAACCCCTTATTACCCCACTTGCCACCGCTACAGGGCAGTGGGAAGAGCCGGGTAAAGTGCCACAATTGGCACATCTTTTGATGCGCCAAATGTGGGGCTGCTGTAGCCTGGTATTATCAGGCTGTTGAGGGCCAAAATCCATGGGCCTTGACAGTCTTTTAATACCAGGCCGCAGCAGTCTGCATTTTACTTGGCTGGTTAACAAAAATAGGGGGACCCCTACGCCGTTTTTTTTTCGAGGGGATCCCCTATTTTTGTTAACCAGCCAAGCAAAGCAGACTGCTGTGGCCTGGTATTATCAGGCTTGCAAGGTCCATGGATATTGGATCCTTACCAGCCTGAAAAACCAGGCCTCAGCGGTCTGCTTCATCTGGCTGGTTAACAAAAATAGGGGGGACCCCACGCCAATTTTTTTCGAGGGGACCCCCTATTTTTGTTAATCAGCCAAGATATGCAGACTGCTGTGGCCTGGTATTATCAGGCTGGCAAGGTCCATGGATCTTGGCTCCTTAACAGCCTGAAAATCCAGGCCTCAGCGGTCTGCTTCATCTGGCTGGTTAACAAAAATAGGGGGGACCCCACGCCAATTTTTTTTCGAGGGGATCCCCTATTTTTGTTAATCAGCCAAGATATGCAGACTGCTGTGGCCTGGTATTATCAGGCTGGCAAGGTCCATGGATCTTGGCTCCTTAACAGCCTGAAAATCCAGGCCTCAGCGGTCTGCTTCATCTGGCTGGTTAACAAAAATAGGGGGACCCCACGCCAATTTTTTTCGAGGGGATCCCCTATTTTTGTTAACCAGCAAAGATAAGCAGACTGCTGTGGCCTGGTATTATCAGGCTGGCAAGCAGGGTCGGACTGAGCTACCGGGACACCGGGAGAAACCTCTGGTGGGCCCCAGCTCCTGCGTGGTGGGCCCTGATTTGAAAGGATAGGTCGCGGGGCAGAGGGGGCGGTGGCCCCGGGCCCCGCGCTCTGAGGGGGCCCACCCGGAGCTACGCTACAGTTACATTCTGCGGCAGAGCAGGGAGAATCGATCTTCCTGCTCTGCCGCCCAGAAGCTATGGGGCCTGAACAGGCGTTGGGGGGGCCCGGTGCCAGCAGTGGGCCCCCAACCGTCATCGGAGGGTCAGCTGTATCAGCATGGGTACGGTTGGGGCGAGGATATGGGTGTGATTAGCTGTGAAATGGGTGTGGTCGGGGCGTGGCTTAAAATTTGCAGCGGCGCGCTATGCCCGCCGCAGCCTTTAACCCTCTTTCCTGTCTTCAAAATTTGGGAGGTATGCTGTATGACCTCCCTACAACTTCTGGGCATGCTCCTGATGAGCGCGACGGATGGTCTCCTGAGGGATCTCCTCCCACACCTGGACTAAAGCATCCACCAACTCCTGGACAGTCTGTGGTGCAACGTGGCATGGCCTAAAATTTGCTGCAGCAGGCACAGCGTGCCACAGCCTTTGTCCCTCTTTCCCTTCTTCAAAGGTTGGGAAGTATGATGGTGGGCCCCAAGAATATTTTTTCTCTGGTGGGCCCAATGTACTCCAGTCCGACGCTGCTGGCAAGGTCCATGGATCTTGGCTCCTTAACAGCCTTAAATACCATGCCTCAGCAGCAGGGGCGTACATAGAAATCATGGGGCCCCATAGCAAAAGTCTGAATGGGCCCCCCCCCCAAAAAAAAAAACCCAGAGCCATTGTAAATGTAAAGTGCCAGCACAGTGAGGGGACACATTAAACAAAAAAATGTATTATGCCCCCATAGATTGTGCCCCATAGATGCTCCATAGTATAGGCCCTTATGCTGCCGCAGCTGCTGCAACCAAAAAAAAAAAAAAGACATACTCACCTTTCGTCGCTGGGGGCCAGGTGCCGGTGTCCTGAGCAGGGGGTGACACCAGGTGCCGATGTCACCGCTCGCTCAGGGCCCCGGCACCTGAGATATTTACCTGTCCTCTCTCCACTGCTGAGTGCCGCTGTCTTCGGGGTCCTCCAGCAGTGAATGATGAGGCAGAGGGCGCGGCGCGCACTAACGACGTCATCGCGCCCTCTGACCTGAACATTGCAGCAAGAGGACGCGAGCAACGGTGGAACGGGACAGGTAAATATCCCTTATACTCACCCTTCTGCCGGCGCGGTCTGTGCAGCCCCTGCTCTTCTCCCACGGTCTCCGCCGCTAGTGTTCAGCGGTCACGCGGGACAGCTCATTAAAGTCATGAATATGTGCGTATTCATGACTGTAATGAGCGGTACCACCTGACCGCTGAACACAGGCGTCGGAGACCGTGGGAGAAGAGCAGGGGCTGCAGAGACCGCACCAGGAGGGGTGAGTATATAGAAGAGCTGCGCTCCCCCTCACCCGCCGACCCCCTGGTAGTACTGTGTCAGCACAGCTACCCGACCGTCGAGGGCCCCCTCACCTGTCCGGGCCCCATAGCAGCTGCTTGGTCTGCTTCATTCACGGTACGCCACTGCTCAGCAGTCTGCTTCATCAGGCTGGTTAACAAAAATAGGGGGGACCCGACGCCATTTTTTATTCGAAGGGAACCCCTATTTTTGTTAATCAGTTCCCTCTGACGTCACTGATTGTGTCCCTGGCTGACCTGAAGTGAAAGTGGAAAGCAATCAATTAAGCTTTCCACTTCCTCTCCTGTCAGCCAGGAGAGGAACTCATTCATTTGGGGGTTTACTGTGAGGCTGCAGCATTAGCTGCGGTCCCTGCAGTAAACATTAACCCTTTCTGAAGGATTACACCGTGGGACCTGACTGTGCATGGGATAGGTAAGAATAATTTTGCTTTTTTATTTTATTTTTATTACAGGAAATGGTTTTTGCAGTCAAATAAAAGATGGTCAAAAACATGTGTCTTTATTTCATTAAAATGATTTTTAATTAAAGTGTGTGTGTTTTATTTTTATTTCATGCAATAGGATTAATAATTGATAGTTGTCTAATTGACAGCTCTCAATTATTAACCTGGCTTAAGGTCACCTTTCAATTGCAATGTGGCTTTAACCCCATATTAACCCATTCGCCACCGCTACAGGGCAATGGGAATAGACGGGCAAAGTGCCAGAAAGGGCGAATCTAATTATAGATTTGTCTTTTCTGGGGTGTCTGGGGGCAGATGTTAGTAGCCAGGGGGGGCCAAAATAATGGTCCCTCTCTGGGCTATTATTATCTGCCCCCATTCGCTGGCTTTGTCTGTCTGGTTGCGAAAATAGGGCGGGAGCCCACGCATTTTTTTTAAACAATTTTACACCTCATATATATATATATATATATATATATATATATATATATATATATATATATATATATATACATGTCATTGAATTTGTGACACATATATATATATTTATATTTATAGTTCATACACTTCTACATAGTATAATAGCCGCTAATTCAATTGACGGCTTTTGTGAAAATGCAGAACCCGACATGAAATGACACTTGGTGTACATAGGGTTAACCATGTCTTTCCATGTCCTTTGCTATCTGATTTGCACAAACAATTACATCAGTCTATGTGTGCAAAATTTCACACCTGTAGGGGTTAATTAAAGGTGTAAATTCGTAGCAAAAAAGTTTTTTTTACAACGAATTTACACCTTTAATTAACCCCTACAGGTGTGAAATTTTGCACACATAGACTGATGTAATTGTTTGTGCAAATCAGATTGCAAACGACATGAAAAGACATGGTTAACCCTATGTACACCAAGTGTCATTTCATGTCGGGTGCTTCTGTCTTTTCACAGAAGCCGGCTTTACCCGGCAATTGAATCAGAGGCTATTTTACTATGTAGAAGTGTATAAACTATACATATATGTATATATATATATATATATATGTCACAATGACATGTGTGTATATATATATATATATATATATATATATATATATATATATATGTATTCTATGTGTGTATATTTAGTGTTTACAAGGAAATAAAGGTTTTTTTTAGTTGCGATATTTTGTTCCCATAGACTTACATGGGACTTCCGGTATCGGAATCGGATATCGCCGATATTTAGTGATATCGGCCATACCATTCCGATCCGATATTTTTAGATATCGAGCAGTATCGCTCAACTCTAATCTGGAGCCATCTACAAAAAACTCAAAATCTGCATTAGGAACAGGTTTTTCATGAACGTGTGCAAAACCCACTGTCTCCTGACTCATTAGTTCTATGCAGTCATGTTCTTGTGTCATGTCAAAGTATTCTTCTTCACTAACTAATACTGTCACCAATTCCCCCTTTTCTGAATCCACAGGAAGGAGTGTGGCTGGATTCAGAACGTGACATCTTTTGAGGGTGACATACTCAGGAATTAGCGCACATTCAAGTCGGAGCTGTCTCGCCATAGACAGATGTTTTGGTTGCACGAGTATGGAGTGGATGTCACGTGGGGAATAAATTGTCAAAGGAAAAGTCAGTGTGATCTCACATGCCTTTCCCAGTAGTAGTGCAGCTGCTCCTACCGCACGGACACACTTAGGCAACCCTCTGATCACTGGGTCTAATTGTGCTGAGTAGTAAGCTATTGGTCTCTGTTTCCCTCCTTGTTGTTGTGTCAGTACTGCGGTAGCATGTCCTCCCTGCTCTGTGCAAAACAAGAAAAATGGCTGGTCACAGTTTGTAATGCCTAAAGCCCCAGTCACACTAAGCGAGATCGCTGCTGAGTCACAAGTTTTGTGATGCAACAGCGACCTCGCTAGCGATCTCGCTAAGTTTGACACGTACCAGTGATCAGGCCCCTGCTGTGAGATCGCTGGTCATGTCGGAAATGCCTGGACCTTTCTTTGGTCATTGAGATCCCGCTGGGTAGCATGCATCGGTGTGTTAGACACCTCTTACCAACGATCTCGCTAGCGACTCAGCACTGAGACACATAGGAGACACATCGTTACACAAAGCGACGCAGCAACAATCCCTGTCAGGTCATATCGTTGTCGGGATCGCTGCTGCGTCGCTGAGTGTGACGGTACCCTTAGGCCGGGGCTGACACAATGAGCAGTCTGAGAGAGTGGAAGGAATCAATTGCTTCTTGAGTGAGATTATAGGGGTCTGATGCCAAACAGTCATAAAGTGGTTGCATCATTTGTGAAGCAGACCTTATCCAAGGCCTACAGTAGGTCACCAAGCCTAGGAAAGTGCGTAGATGCTGATGTGACCTGGGTAGAGGGAGATTTTGAATTGCCTGTTTTCTGTCTTCATTCAGGTGTCTTGTACCTTCGGCAATACAATGTCCCAAAAATGTCAACTTTCGTTTGCAATACTGTAATTTGTCACGTGAGACCTTGCAACCTTTTTCTGCTAAAAAACATAGGAAGGAAACGGTAGCTTCCTTGCAGGACATCTGGTCCGGGCAGCAGAGCAAAAGGTCATCCATGTACTGTAATAGTACTATCTGTGGGTGAGGTGGTTGCCACTGCTCAAGGATCCCTGCCATCGCTGTTGAATAGATGGTGGGGGAGTTCTTTCCCCCTTGCGGGAAGACCATACAACAATATTGATTTCCTTCATGGGTAAAGGAAAACATATTGACAGTCAGGGTGCAGGCGTACAGAGAAGAATGCATTTGCCAAATCAATAACTGTGAAACATGTTGACGTTGCTGGGATCTGTGACAGTAAAGGTACTGCCACACTACACGATCCCGCTAACGATCTCGTTAGCGTCGCATACTAATGAGATCACTAGCGGGATCGTTATAATATCGCTAGTACCTGCCTAATTTAGCGATGTCGTTAAGGACGCTATCGCGGTTAGCGATCTCCTTAACGACTTTAGCGGTACAAAATACCGCTAAATCACTAAAAAAAAAAAGGTGCCACACTCAGCGATATATACTTACCAGCGGGACGCCGACGATAAAAATAGGGTTCGGAACGATGTCAGCGATGAACGAGATCACAGCAGGATCTCAGCAGGGGCCACGTCGTCGCTAGATGCCACACATAACAACATCGCTAACGGGATCGCTAAATAGTGACGTTTTTTAGCGATCCCGTTAGCGATCTCGTTTAGTGTGGCAGTACCTTAAAGGTACTGCCACACTACACAATCCCGCTAGCGATCTCGTTAGCGTCGCATACTAATGAGATCGCTAGCGGGATTGTTTCTATATCGCTAGTAGCTACCTAATTTAGCGATATCGTTAAGGACGCTATCGCGGTTAGCGATCTCCTTAACGACTTTAGCGGTACAAAAGTACCGCTAAATCGCTAACAAAAGGTGCCACACTCAGCGGTTAGATACTTACCAGCGGGGCGCCAGCGATGAAAATAGGGTCCGGAACGATCAGGACGACGGATGAGATCACAGCAGGGGCCACGTCGCTGGTAGATGCCGCACACAACAACATCGCTAATGGGATCGCTAAATAGTGACGTTTTTTAGCGATCCCGTTAGCGATGTTGTTTAGTGTGGCATACCCTTAAGGTGTGTGGATTAGGGACGATTGAGGTCACACTCTCTGTAACATCATTAATAGCCCTTAAGTGATGAATCATTCTGTAGGTGTCAGGGGAACCCTTGGGTCCTTTTTTCTTAATGGGATACAAAGGGGTGTTGCAGGGGGAGGATCTTTGCAGTAGAACCCCTGCCTTAACATACTCTTTAATATCTCTGCTCAGGGTCATTAATTTGGCTAGGCTCAAGGGGTATTGCTTTAAACAAGGAAGAGTGGTTCCTTCTTTTAATTTAATCATGACAGGGGGAATGGGCAGCCGACCAACATCAGTTTTTCCCCTTGCCCAGACAGTGTCTGGCACCTGTCCCATTTCCCCATCCTCAGACATTTTGGTGTTAGTCGTCAGTTTCACTGCTTTTGTCATATACACAATTGCTGCAATCTTACACAAATGTTTATCTGAGAGGGGACTTGTGACTGTAATACCCTCAGGAGAGTACTATATGGTGGCCTGGATAGCACTCAACACATCTGCTCCCTGTAAATTCATAGGGGTATTGTCACTAACAATAAGTTTTGTAAGTACCTCTTGACTATCTCGTAATTTTAGTCTCATTTGTTTAGTCATTAGGGCTTCCGTCGCTTGTCCCTCCACCCCCACACATTCCACAATCTCGTTAGTAATCATGTCTGGCATTATCAAGTCTTTGTGTACCACAGTCCTGGCTGCCCCAGTGTCAATCAAAAATTCTGCCTCTTTCCCTCCCGACATTGTTATGGTGGTCATCAAGGCAGGACCAGGTCCGGAGGGGACAAGAACAGGGCACACATTTGTCACTGGGTTGCCAGTTTCCTAGTCTGAATGTGGAGGAGGTGGAAGATTGGTCGGCTTAGTCTCCTTTGTAGGGTTTTAGCAGTGGCTGGCGTAATGTCCATTTTCTCCACAATTCCAGCACTTCACTGTTTCTATGTCCTTAGGTCCCTTACTACGTCTCCACTGCTTTCTTTGTGTTCCAGCATACATAACAGGTCGTCTTATTGTCTTTGTCTGTTCAACTCCTTTAGCTACCTTAAGGAGGTCTTTCGGATCTACATTTCTCCATTCAGGTCTGGCTGTCTGTACTGCGCCTCGTAAGCGTTTGTTCATACCGTCAATGAATACATTTACCAGTATCTTAACATCAAGTGGGTTTATGAGACTGTACCCCATGTCTGCCCATTTCAGCTGTACCTCTCTACGCTCTCTCCTTTTTGCTGTGTCACGTCAGTCAGGAGTACAGGCTGCTCTGATTGTTTCACTGTAGCCCTTTGTTTTAGTGCTTCACAGTACGTCTCCCCAGACCGTGCAGACTTATCATCCATGCCCCAAGCTTGATCCTTTGCCACATCTGTATGTGCCTTAATTATGTGTCCTAGTACGTCACCTGCCTTTGAACTTACCAAGCTCTCTAGGTCTGCCCAGGTACACTTATATGCCCGCTGTATTTCCCGTATTAGTCTATAAAATGGGAAAGGTTGGCTTTCAGGTTTGGGCAGCTGCTGCAGCATAGCCAGCTGGGCAGAGGGGCTCCAGGGATAATACTCCTGTATCTGTCTTACTCTAGTCACCCTTCTTGGTCTTGATGTGGATGTTTCTCTAGAAATGGGTCTGGTGGTGGAGGTGACTGGATGATCGGTGGGGGTGGCATGCTGTTCTACAGCTTCCCCCCCAAAGGTACACTGCTACTGTCATCTTCCTCCCCAAAGGTCAATGCCCCCACTACTGAGTCAGCTTCCTCTGTCACTACATGTGATCTTGTCCGGACAGGATTTAGTGCAATTCGCTTAGGTCAGGTTGCAGCACAGCTCATACAAGTATCTCTCCAGTCTGGATTTGGCTGACAACAGTGTTTACTAGTCCATCTGTCTTGTCTGGATTTCTGGTTAGACAGATGTGGGTCGGCAGCAGCCACAGTCAAAGATTTTTGTGCATCAAAACAGTCATAATACACCTTATGTCCCACTGTAATCTCTTTACTTCCATATTGTTTTATTTCCTCCGCCACACGACACCATTTATTCACTTGTTGCTCTCTTCTTTTGTCTTTTATCCCACCTCTATTCTCCTCCCTGAAACTGTGCCATTTTTGTACATCCAAACATCCACACTTTGGCATGTTTGCCTTTTTCAATATTGGTCCCACATCTTTCACTGCTTCCTTTCCTTCTCTGTCGTTTACAATCTGTATAGCTGTTTTGGATCCCATTGGGCTCCCTGACTGCACACAGAACAAGTTGCCCATGGCTTCAACTTATTCTGCAGACAGCTTATTTTTCTGCAAATGCCCTCTGTGTGCCTGGACCTTGTCTACATGCCACACTTTAGCAAGTCAGATTTAGCTCGTCAAAGTATAGCGGGAAGGCTCTCGTGGCTCTCTCACCCGGTAGACCTACAGGGTGTAACGGGAAGGCTCTTTCAGCTCTCTCACCCGTTAGACCAGCTGACTAAAGTAGGAAGGCCCAGATGTGATAGGCCTCTAAACTACCACACCAGCTCCATGGACAGTGGGAAGGCTCAGGCCTCTCACCCACAACAAAAAGAAAAGCTGACTAAAGGTACTGCCACACTAAACAATCCCGCTAGCGATCACGATAACGACGCATACTAATGCGATCGCTAGCGGGATTGTTTCTATATCGCTAAATGCGGCCACATTTAGCGATATAGTTAACGACGCTATCGCCGTTAGCGATCTTCTTAACGACTTTAGCGGTACAAAAGTACCGCTAAATCGCTAAGAAAAGGTGCCACACTAGCGATATATACTTACCCAGCGGGAGCGCCGACGAGAAAAGGTCCGGAACGATTCCAGCGACGAGCGAGATCACAGCAGGAAGCTCGTCGCTGGAAGCTGCCGCACTGAACAACATCGCTAACAGGATCGCTAAATAGTGACGTTTTTTAG
>JARQOD010005331.1:0-18708 GCA_033576555.1 Oophaga sylvatica
GATCCAGAAACTGATGGGAGGGGCACGGAAGACGATACACCACCGCCACTCTCATGGAGAAGGGGACGTAGAGTCTGACAGCATGGACCTCGAAAGAAGGGAAGATAAGTGACTGTACTTGAGGGATTACCTGAAAAGTACATTTGGGTGATAGGAGCAGACCAACGCCTCCACCTACTCTGTTGTCCGATCTCGGGGTATGAGAGAAATGTAGTCCACCATATCAAAGAGCAGCAGCAGCGGTGGTGTCTGACTGCTGGATCCAGGTGTCAGTAAGAGCCAGAAGGTTAAGAGAATCAGAAAGGAAGAAGTCATGGATGAAGGAGAGTTTATTACACACCGAGCGAGAATTCCAAAGGGCACAAATAAAAGAGATAGAAGGCATGCAGGGAGTGGTTTCTGAGTGTAGCAGTTGAGGGGTTTGACTTACTATAACATGAGTGGCCAGGGTTGGGAGAGAAATCCTCTAGAAGATTCCAGAGGATGTCAGTTACCGATACCTGCTGATGATAGAAGCTTCTAGAGGACGTCACGGTTACTGATACCTGCTGATGATAGAAGCTTCTAGAGGACGTCACGGTTACTGATACCTGCTAATGATAGAAGCTTCTAGAGGACGTCCCAGTTACTGATACCTGCTGATGACAGGAGCTTCCAGAGGACGTCAGTTACCGATACCTGCTGATGATAGAAGCTTCTAGAGGACGTCACGGTTACTGATACCTGCTGATGATAGAAACTTCTTGAGGACGTCCCAGTTACTGATACCTGCTGATAGTAGCTTCTAGAGGACGTCACGGTTACTGATACCTGCTGAAGATAGAAGCTTCTAGAGGACATCAAGGTTACTGATACCTGCTGATAACAGAAGCTTCTAGAGGACGTCAGTTCCCGATATGTGCTGATGATAGAAGCTTCTAGAGGACGTCACGGTTACTGATACCTGCTGATAACAGAAGCTTCTAGAGGACGTTAGTTACCAAAATGTGCTGATGATAGAAGCTTCTAGAGGACGTCACGGTTACTGATACCTGCTGATAATAGAAGCTTCTAGATGATGTCAGTTACTGATACCTGCTGATGATAGAAGCTTCTAGAGGACATCAAGGTTACTGATACCTGCTGATAACAGTAGCTTCTAGAGGATGTCAGTTACCGATATGTGCTGATGATAGAAGCTTCTAGAGGACGTCACGGTAACTGATACCTGCTGATAATAGAAGCTTCTAGAAATCATAAAGGTTACTGATACCTGCTGATAACAGAAGCTTCTAGAGGACGTCAGTTACCGATATGTGCTGATGATAGAAGCTTCTAAAGGACGTCCCAGTTACTGAAACCTGCTGATCACAGGAGCTTCCAGAGTACGTCAGTTACTGATACCTGCTGATGATAGAAGCTTCTAGAGGACATCATGGTTACTGATACCTGCTGATGACAAGAGCTTCTAGAAGACGTCATGGTTACTAATACCTACTGATGATAGAAGCTTCTAGAGGACGTCACGGTTACTGATACCTGCTGATAACAGAAGCTTCTAGAGGTCGTCAGGTTTACTGATACCTGCTGATAATAGAAGCTTCTAGAGGACGTCAGTTACTGATGCCTGCTAATGATAGAAGCTTCTAGAGGACGTCAAGGTTACTGATACCTGCTGATAACAGAAGCTTCTAGAGAACGTCAGTTACCGACACATGCTGATAGAAGCTTCTAGAGGACATCACGGTTACTGATACCTGCTGATGATAGAAACTTCTAGAGGAAGTCCCAGTTACTGATACCTGCTGATGATAGAAGCTTCTAGAGGACGTCACGGTTACTGATACCTGCTGATGATAGAAGCTTCTAGAGGACGTCCCAGTTACTGATACCTGCTAATGACAGGAGCTTCCAGAGGACGTCAGTTACAGATACCTGCTGATGATAGAAGCTCCTATAGGACGTCACGGTTACTGATACCTGCTGATGATAGAAACTTCTAGAGGACGTCCCAGTTACTGATACCTGCTGATGATAGAAGCTTCTAGAGGATGTCACGGTTACTGATACCTGCTGATGATAGAAGCTTCTAGAGGACGTCCCACTTACTGATACCTGGTGATCACAGGAGCTTCCAGAGTACGTCAGTTACTGATACCTGCTGATGATAGAAGCTTCTAGAGGACATCATGGTTACTGATACCTGCTGATGACAAGAGCTTCTAGAAGACGTCATGGTTACTAATACCTGCTGATGATAGAAGCTTCTAGAGGACGTCACGGTTACTGATACCTGCTGAGAACAGAAGCTTCTAGAGGTCGTCAGGGTTACTGATACCTGCTGATAATAGAAGCTTCTAGAGGACGTCAGTTACTGATGCCTGCTGATGATAGAAGCTTCTAGAGGACATCATGGTTACTGATACCTGCTGATGACAAGAGCTTCTAGAAGACGTCATGGTTACTAATACCTGCTGATGATAGAAGCTTCTAGAGGACGTCACGGTTACTGATACCTGCTGATAACAGAAGCTTCTAGAGGTCGTCAGGGTTACTGATACCTGCTGATAACAGAAGCTTCTAGAGAACGTCAGTTACCGATACATGCTGATAGAAGTTTCTAGAGGACATCACGGTTACTGATACCTGCTGATGACAGGAGCTTCTAGAGGACGTCAGTTACCGATACCTGCTGATAACAGAAGCTTCTAGAGGACGTCACGGTTACTGATACCTGCTGATGACAGGAGTTTCTAGAGGACGTCGGTTACCGATACCTGCTGATGATAGAAGCTTCTAGAGGACGTCCTAGTTACTGATACCTGCTGATGACAGGAGCTTCCAGAGGACGTCAGTTACCGATAAATGCTGATGATAGAAGCTTCTAGAGGACGTCACAGTTTCTGATAACTGCTGATGATAGAAACTTCTAGAGGACGTCCCAGTTACTGATACCTGCTGATGATAGAAGCTTCTAGAGGACGTCACGGTTACTGATACCTGCTAATCATAGTAACTTCTAGAGGACGTCCCAGTTACTGATACCTGTTAATGACAGGAGCTTCCAGAGGACGTCAGTTACCGATACCTGCTGATGATAGAAGCTTCTAGAGGACGTCACGGTTACTGATACCTGCTGATGATGGAAACTTCTAGAGGACGTCCCAGTTACTGATACCTGCTGATCATACAAGCTTCTAGAAGACGTCACGGTAACTGATACCTGTTGATGATAGAAGCTTCTAGAGGACGTCCCAGTTACTGATACCTGCTAATGACAGGAGCTTCCAGAGGACGTCAGTTACAGATACCTGCTGATGATAGAAGCTCCTATAGGACGTCACGGTTACTGATACCTGCTGATGATAGAAACTTCTAGAGGACGTCCCAGTTACTGATACCTGCTGATGATAGAAGCTTCTAGAGGATGTCACGGTTACTGATACCTGCTGATGATAGAAGCTTCTAGAGGACGTCCCACTTACTGATACCTGGTGATCACAGGAGCTTCCAGAGTACGTCAGTTACTGATACCTGCTGATGATAGAAGCTTCTAGAGGACATCATGGTTACTGATACCTGCTGATGACAAGAGCTTCTAGAAGACGTCATGGTTACTAATACCTGCTGATGATAGAAGCTTCTAGAGGACGTCACGGTTACTGATACCTGCTGATGAACAGAAGCTTCTAGAGGTCGTCAGGGTTACTGATACCTGCTGATAATAGAAGCTTCTAGAGGACGTCAGTTACTGATGCCTGCTGATGATAGAAGCTTCTAGAGGACATCATGGTTACTGATACCTGCTGATGACAAGAGCTTCTAGAAGACGTCATGGTTACTAATACCTGCTGATGATAGAAGCTTCTAGAGGACGTCACGGTTACTGATACCTGCTGATAACAGAAGCTTCTAGAGGTCGTCAGGGTTACTGATACCTGCTGATAACAGAAGCTTCTAGAGAACGTCAGTTACCGATACATGCTGATAGAAGTTTCTAGAGGACATCACGGTTACTGATACCTGCTGATGACAGGAGCTTCTAGAGGACGTCAGTTACCGATACCTGCTGATAACAGAAGCTTCTAGAGGACGTCACGGTTACTGATACCTGCTGATGACAGGAGTTTCTAGAGGACGTCGGTTACCGATACCTGCTGATGATAGAAGCTTCTAGAGGACGTCCTAGTTACTGATACCTGCTGATGACAGGAGCTTCCAGAGGACGTCAGTTACCGATAAATGCTGATGATAGAAGCTTCTAGAGGACGTCACAGTTTCTGATAACTGCTGATGATAGAAACTTCTAGAGGACGTCCCAGTTACTGATACCTGCTGATGATAGAACCTTCTAGAGGACGTCACGGTTACTGATACCTGCTAATCATAGTAACTTCTAGAGGACGTCCCAGTTACTGATACCTGCTAATGACAGGAGCTTCCAGAGGACGTCAGTTACCGATACTGCTGATGATAGAAGCTTCTAGAGGACGTCACGGTTACTGATACCTGCTGATGATGGAAACTTCTAGAGGACGTCCCAGTTACTGATACCTGCTGATCATACAAGCTTCTAGAAGACGTCACGGTAACTGATACCTGTTGATGATAGAAGCTTCTAGAGGACGTCCCAGTTACTGATACCTGCTGATGACAGGAGCTTCCAGAGGACGTCAGTTACCGATACCTGCTGATGATAGAAGCTTCTAGAGGACGTCATGGTTACTTATACCTGCTGATGATAGAAACTTCTAGAGGACGTCCCAGTTACTGATACCTGCTAATGATAGTAGCTTCTAGAGGACGTCACGGTTACTGATACCTGCTGATGATAGAAGCTTCTAGAGGACGTCCCAGTTACTGATACCTGCTGATGACAGGAGCTTCTAGAGTACGTCCAAGTTAAAGATACCTGCTCATGACAGGAGCTTCTAGAGGAAGTCCCAGTTACTGATACCTGCTGACAGGAGCTTCCAGAGTACGTCAGTTACCGATACCTGCTGATGACAGAAGCTTCTAGAGGACTTCACGATTCCTGATACCTGCTGATAACAGAAGCTTCTAGAGGACGTCATGTTTACCGATACCTGCTGATAACAGAAGCTTCCAGAGGACGTCATGGTTACTGATATCTGCTGAAAACAGAAGCTTCAAGAGTAGAGTTGAGCGATACTTTCCGATATCCTAAAGTATCGGAATCGGAATGGTATCGCCGATATCACTAAAATATCAGCGATACCCGATACCGATACCGGAAGTCCCATGTAAGTCTATGGGAACAAAATATCGAAATTAAAAAAACCCCATTCTTGCCTTGTTGGTTAATTGTACATGAAGGAAAACAAGAAAGAGTAATGTAGAATGTATTGGGGAAGGTTGAGGAGACATTAAAGGCATAGATGTTTAACCCAATCAAATGGAATAGCATAAATATTTTTTTTTTTAAAGATGTTCGGATTGACGAAGAAATTGACAATGTTAACGTTTTTTATATTTTGGCAAATATGTATATTACACAACTTCCATGCTCTTCATCTTCACCTTTTAAACTTTTCACACACTTTCTCCTTCATAATCTTCTGCAGCATCATCTTTTTCATCAAATTATTCTTCATCTTCACCTTCTTTATCTTCTTCTTAAACTTCTTGCTATTCATCTTTGTTAACATTACTCATATTCTTCTTATTAAACTATTATTCTTATTCATATTCTGCTTCATCTTCTTCATCATATTCTTATTTGTGACAGAGAATCCTGTACTTGTAATCTGTCAAAGTATGTATTTTTCATCCTTCCGTTCTTGCTGTCACAAAAGATTTAAATTACAACAGTATTTGTCCGTGTTCAGTTTAGCCTGCAGCAGCAGGCATTTTCCAGGGGCACCACGAGGAGGAACGGACTCACCCCCATACACTGCTTAGTCTTCTTCTGCTTAGAATTTAGAGCATATATTTTGCTCTTCATTTTGGTCTTATACTTCATGTTCTTCTGCTTTTAGATCTTCTGCTTATTGTTCTTGTGTCTCTTGTTCCGTATCTTGTATTTGTAGCACAATCTTGTACCAGCTGATGTTACTGGGACACGGTTACTAAGCAGGAGGTACCTGTGCTCCAAAGCACTACCAAGGACCAGCAGACGTTGCTGGAACTCGGATACCGAGATGGAGGCACCTAGGCCAAAGGCACTGCGGAGAACCAGTTGACGGTACTGGAACCCGGACGGGTAGCAGAAGGTACAAGAGCCAATGCAAGTAACGAGGACCAGCTGACTGTGCTGGAACCCGGAGGGGCAGCAGAAGGAAAAGAGCCAATGGCACAACCGAGGACCAGCTGACGTTACTGAACCCCAGTAACACAGGAGCAAGTGTTGACTGTGCTAACAGCACTTCCGAGCAACAACTGGCGGTGTTGGAGCCCAGGGTCAAGGAGGATGTTTAAATACTAGATCAAGTAATTTCCTTGTTACCTGTCAATTTTAAATGTCTATACTTCAAACAAGAGAAAGATAACCTTTACTACCATAAGATGATGATTTCATTTAAACTAATATCTAGATAAATAAAGAATTGACAAACATAAACACATACATTAACATGTTGAACAGCAATGCAAACCACAAAATAAATTAGTTAAGGAATCTGCTATACGGTTGTACATAAAAGCATACAAGTACATATCTGAATCCATTAATGATGGATAAGTAACAGTATGTACACCATTTTTATTGTATAGACAATGAATGTCTGACTTCAAAACATCATCAGCATTACAAGTTATCTGTGATATTACTAAAATGTTCCATTTGCTGAATAATGTCACTAAATATTTTATACAAAATTATACAATTTCCATCATGTAATACTCATAATATGTGGCAATAATCATTTTTATTAACAAACATAACCTTTCAAAAGTGCATAGTGCATAGTGAAAATTGCTATTTATGGCTGACTGTCGACTTGGAAGCATGACAACAGATAGATAAGGTATATATAGATGAGACTGCATAGCCACAGATGGTGAATGGCGATGTAATACTGTACCTCAATAAAGTGTGCGTCACTACTACATAATTTTTTTTATATAGCTTTATAAACAGGGTACATGGATGTATGCTTGTGCCTTTGTTTTGACGCACAGACTGCCTTCCTGCTGAGACGCATTGGGTAGTGAACAGTTGTGTGCAGTGTTCACTGCAGTCTCTGCGGAATAACCACACTTAGACCTTATAACTTTTCAGACTTTCTTTATCAATCTACCAAGATGAAGAAGGCAGGGAGTAAGGCACGTGGTCGTGGAGTTTCTTCAGGGAGAGGACGTGGGGATTCTGTGGCTGCTGCGGCCCCCAGTGACACAGCATCCACCAGTTTTCCCCGTGAGCGTTCCTTTATGCGCACTTTTGTAGGAGCTCGGAGTACCCCCCTGCTGCGGGAAGAACAAATTGAAGCCGTTGTTGTTTGGATGTCAGCCAATGCATCGACTTCAATTGCTTCCACCTCCTCTCAGGACCACAGCACTGTTGGGCAACCATCTGTCTCTTCACCGCCTGGCAAATTGCCCAGGCAGTCAGAGAGTTCTGTACAGGAGCCAGCTGAGTGTCTGCTTCTGTTCTCAGAATCTATTGGCTTGCAAACAGGGGCCCAGCCAAGCAGCATTCTGTAATGTGAAGAGGGAGTATGCAGTGATGCGCAACAGCTGTGTCTCTCTGAATCTGAAGAGGCGGGTGAGACAGTGCCGATGGTCAGCACACCGCAGAACGCATCTGATGATGATGAGACCCAGGTGCCAGTTTCTGTTGAGCATGGTGCTGGCCAGACCACCCAACAGCAGGTGTTGGAAGAGGGTAGTGGAGATGATGAGGTCCAAGACCC
Source organism: Oophaga sylvatica (assembly GCA_033576555.1). Lineage (NCBI taxonomy): Eukaryota > Metazoa > Chordata > Amphibia > Anura > Dendrobatidae > Oophaga > Oophaga sylvatica. Next base: position 7,851 of record JARQOD010005331.1, read on the forward strand.
AACATGGCATGAGGAACAGGAAGGTGGTGGGAGCAGCTCAGAGGAATAATAATAATATTTATTTATATAGCGCCATCATATTCCGCAGCGCTTTACAGTTTAGCCGTTTCAGAACACAAGTCATAAGTAACAACGTTAACAATACAATAATTTAAGCTAAATAAGTCGCCCCTGCTCGTGACAGCTTACAATGTACAATGAGATGGGGGAGATACAAAGTATAGGTGTTTATATACAATGGTGCATTTACAATGATGTTCCAGCCATCTTAAGGGACTGAGGGATGGAGATAGTGAATGGGCTAGAGACACACACACACTTACACAGAATACATAGAATGACTTTGATTAGTGAATGTGATAGGCCGCTCTGAACAAATGTGTTTTGAGGGAGCGCCTGAAACCATGCAAATTGTGGATAGTCCTAATTTCTTGGGGTACAGCATTCCAGAGGATTGGCGTAGAGCAGGAGAAGTCTTGGAGTCGGGAGTGGGAGGTACGTATTAGTGCAGAGGTTAGTTGAAAGTCGTTTGCAGAGCGCAGCAGTCGGTTAGGCCGATAGATAGAAATGAGGGAGAAGATGTAGGAGGGGTGCTGCACTGTGGAGAGCTTTGTGGGTGAGAACCAGTACTTTGGTTGAAAGCTGGGAGAGGCCTAGAGAAATGGTTAGTGATAGAAGGAAGATAGAGGAAGACATTGCCCCAACGGTACAAACAGGAGGGAGAGTTAGGCTGCAGACTCAGTTGCCTGTAGCCTCCAGTTTGGCACCTGTTCGGAGCAGTTGTCTTCCAAAAGTCAAAACGTGCGCTCCCAGGACTTGCACTGCGTGGTCCTTTTTTCACACACTTGCACATGATATTTGCTATGTGAAATGCAAGCTGTGTAATTAAAAATTAAAAATAGCTAAAAGTGTCAGTCACCTCAATACCACAAATATGTGGAAACATGTGCGGACAAAGCACGTAGTTGAGTTACAAAGACACACTAGAGATGTAGGCCAACCTACAGCAGCACCTACATCTTCAGGTTGTGTTGAAGCCTCTTCATCGAGCTCACACACAGCTGGTTATGCTTCCTCACAGGATCGCCATGGAAGAACCTCGGCCACTGTTGTCCAGAGACAAACTGTTATTCCACACACAGCAGCAAGTTCCCTGTCATCCTCACACTCCCAGGCCACAAAACAGCCATCGGTAGCACAGGCATGGGATAAAAGACGGCCATACTCCGCAAACCATGCACGAGCACAGGCTCTGAATGCTGGCATTGCAAAACTCCTGTCCCTTGAAATGCTGTGATTCAGGCTGGTGGAGACAGACAGTTTCCGTAACTGAATATCATTGTCAATCCCACAATACAATGTGCCAAGCCGATTTCATTTCAGCAGGCAAGCCGTCCCTGGTCTGCAAAAGCATGTTGAGGGAAAAATTAAACATGCGCTACTAAAAGCCCTCAGTAGCAAGGTCCACCTGACCACCGATGCGTGGACCAGTACCCATTGTTATGATCTGCTACAACCAGTAAGGAAAGAAGGGAATTCTGTCCCTACAATACAACTAAGCTGAATCCTACGATGTAACGGGGAACCTGATCCTGCGACCAGACCCGCTAAAGTCCTCATCTAGTGTGAACGAAGACCTATAGTTGCGAGGGAGTAATCCCTACAAGATCTAGGGACTGTGAGAAAAGGTGGACACCTCCTAACATAAATTGTAGCATGGATAATTAAACAGAAAAATAAATACTTTGTGATCCTAACATCAAGCAAAACTGACAGATTAAGGCACCTAAGCACCCGGCTAGCTTAACAGTAGATAATACAATGAAGTCAAGCAAAGCCAGAAGGGCGGAGCCAGACTAAATAGGGAAAAAAGGTCATGTGACCAGCAAACTGAAACAAAACCTAACAAGAGGGTTCTAACACCCATGGCCAGGGACAATACCTTTCCCTCACTGCCCATTGGGTCAATGTTGTGCAGCCGGGTACTGATCTTGCGAGTGGCGCTGTACGTGTTCTGCCAACTCCAAGGATTGCAGGAATCAAGTCTGTACACATTGATTCCTCCTCCTATTCCAGTTCCTCAGAATCATCGCTGCAGGAGCCGTCACGGTCTACCTCCACATGGACCCGTGAACGTTTACCTGTTGCGACCGATATGAGCACAGCCGTGTCCAAATGTCAACAGGCCATCCTGAAATTAATTTCCATGGGGAATCTTAGCCACACAGCGCAGGAGCTCTGTAATGCCATAAAGCAGGAGAGCGACGTGTGGTTTTTGGAAGAGAATCTACAGGCAGGCTTGGTAGTGTGTGACAATGGCCGAAATCTGGTGTCAGCTCTGGGCCTTGGCAACCTCACTCACATACCATGTCTGTCATATATGTGCTCAACTTGGTCGTGCAGAGTTTTTTGAGGGACTATCCGGATCTTGATGCACTGCTGCACAAGGTCCGCCTAGAGTGCGCTCACTTGCGACGTTCCAGCATGGCCAGATCGCTGATTGCAGCTCTGCAACGCAGATTTCACCTTCATGAACATCGCATCATATGTGACGTACCCACCAGGTGGAATTCCTCGTTACATATGTTGGAGCGGTTGTGTGAGCAGCAGCCAACAGTAATGGAGTATCAGCTGCATCAGGCGCAGTCAACTCGCAATTTGCGCCGTTCACACTTCACCACTACTGAGTGGGCCTCTATAATAAGAATAATAATATTATTTATTTATATAGCGCCATAATATTCCGCAGTGCTTTACAGTTTAACAGTTTCAAAACACGAGTCATAAGTAACAACGTTAACAATACAATAATTAAAGCAAAATCAGCCGCCCCTGCTGGTGAAAGCTTACAATCTACAATGAGGTGTGGGAGATACAAAGTACAGGTGTTTATATACAATGGTGTTTTTACAATGATGGTCCAGCCATTTTAAGGAAGTGAGGGATGCATGGAGATAGTGAATGGGCTACACACACAGAATTACACATAGAATGACTTTGATTAGTGAATGTGATAGGCCACTGTGAACAAATGTGTTTTGAGGGAGCGCCTGAAACCATCCAAATTGCGGATAGTCCTAATTTCTTGGGGTAGAGCATTCCAGAGGATTGGCGCAGCGCGGGTGAAGTCTTGGAGTTGGGAGTGGGAGGTACGGATTAGTGCAGAGGTTAGTCGAAGGTCGTTTGCAGAGTGCAGCAGTCGGTTAGGCCGATAAATATAAATAAGGGAGGAGATGTAGGGGGGTGCTGCGCTGTGGAGAGCTTTGTTGGTGAGAACCAGTAATTAGAATTGGATCCTATAATGAATGGGCAGCCACTGCCAGTGTAATGAGTGGCGAATAACTCTATGAAGGATATCTGCCACGTTTTGCGTGCGTTTGATGAGTCAACGCGGATGGCGAGTGCAGATGATGCACTAGTCAGCCTGACTGTCCCCCTTATCTGCCTGCTTCAAAAACACTGCAAGCACTAAGGCATGAGGTTTTGGAAGAGGTGGAGGATGAGGAGTCACAAATTCCATCACCTTCTGGACAGTCAGCGCAACGTGGTTCCTCACAAAGGGCTGGAGGACTTTCAAAGTACCATGCTGTATCAACAATTGAACCTCCAGAGTCGCTGTCTATATTTTCATAACCATTACAAACTTTTAATGTATTTACAAAGCACATAATGTACATTTTTTGTCTATCCTTTTGTAATGGTATTGTGTTTCCATAAACTGATGTTACAGAATTATGATACAAAGTTTTTAAATTTTGAGTTTTAAATTTTGTAAATTTATATGTATTTGAAGGACTTTGTGAGGAGGATGAGGAGGAGTCAATGGAGGAGGAAGACATCGCTCCAGAGGGAGGTAGACAATGCTCTAGTCAGTATGTAGACCAAGGGTGGGGTGATGCACAGCAGGCGGAGATGACGCCTCTTGCAGGGGACAACGTTTCTTGGCCATTTGGGAGTCTGCAGCACATGGTTGATTTCATGCTGCAGTGGCTGAGAAACGACCGCCGCATCGAACACATTCACACCACGTCTGATTATTGGGTGTACACCCTCCTAGACCCTCGCTACCGGGACAACTTACAAAGCCTCATCACACCGTTGAACCGGGAGCGTAAAATGCGGAAGTACCAAGACACACTGGTGCAATCCATAATGTTCTCCATTCCAGCCGAGAGCACTGCTGCTGCTACTGATTTACAAAGCAGCTCTGTGCGTCGAGGCAGTGGAGACAGCTCTGCAACAAGAGGGAGCACAAGCAGCGCCTCTGCACAGGGCAAGAACAGTATGTTCCAAATGTGTCGAAGTTTTGTGGCAGCGCCACCAATGTCTACACCATCCGAGACGGCTCCAGTCAGCAGGAGGCAACATTTCCGTAAGATGGTTACAGACTACATGTCTTGCCCTCTCAGTGTACTCTCAGATGGCTCTTCCCCATTCAAGTTTTGTGTCTCTAAGCTGGATACATGGCCAGAGCTTAGCCAGTATGCATTGGAGGTGCTGGCTTGATCTGCTGGCAGTGTATTATCGGAGCGCGTCTTTACTGCTGCAGGTGGTGTACTAACAGACCGTTGCATGCGACTATCCTACGATAATGTAGAACGGCTTACTTTTCTGAAAATGAACTAGGCATGGATCTCGCCTGAATTTGCCTGTCCGGTTTCAGATTAACTAACTGGTTGGCAACGTTTTCCATGTCTCCTGTTATGTTCATCTTTCTACCACCTGAGCTATACTCCCTGGGCTACAACACTGCCAGTTGCTGCTCAGAAGTGTCGTGTCCACAGACCAATACACAAGCTATAGTGATAGTGGGGTTCAGTAACGCCTGCTGTTCCCCTGCTGTGTGTCCGGCAAAAATTACTGCTACCTAGCTACACATGTTTAAAAAAACATGACATGTTAAAGTGGCTAGTGCTACACATAGATATCAGGCTACACCCTTATTTCTAAGCTGTAAACAAGTGAAACGTCAAATTTAAAACCATTCAATGATTAGTGTTGGTAACAAATCTGTAACTAAATAATTGTGACATATTATGGCAGATATCCACATGTCTAACACAAATGCTAACACAAAAGCATACTTATGCTATAGGGTACTGATGGTGAACCTTCTCACTCCATAACTTTGACCAATCCAACTCACATCATGCCTCAAATGCTGCAATGTTGGAAGTGCATAATGTGGGTTGAACTTTGACAACAGCTGCAGTGCGAAGGTTATCCTTCTGTGTTCTTGGCTTTTAAATAAAAGCATACAAGTAAATATAATAATACATTGTTGATTAAGGGACATGATGTACACCTGTAATATTGTGCAAACAATGGATGTAGGACTATTCCTCTTCAACATTACTTATATTTGTGTCATTTGAAAAAATACATATTTTAGTTAAAAATTAAAAACCCATGTTCAGTAGCTGTGAAAGGCCCGTTTGTGTACTTCTATATTGTTTGCAACCAATGTATTGTATACGGATGGAAGCGCGTCACACTAATAGATTAGATTTATTTTAAATGGAATGTAGCAGAACCAATTGGAGATAAATGAAAAGGATGAGCCACTGAGACACGCTCAGCAGAGTACAAGCAGCAGTGCTTGAACAAGTAACTGGAGCGTGATCTGCACTCAAAAAAGTAAAAAACACAGACTGAAGTGAACACTGAAACACAACTGTCCACAATCTGTGAAAAGCTCCTTTCTGTACTTCTATAGTGTTTGCAACCAATGTATTGTATACGGATGGAAGCGCGTCACACTAATAGATTAGATTTACTTTAAATGGAATGTAGCAGAACCAATTGGAGATAAATGAAAAGGATGAGCCACTGAGACACGCTCAGCAGAGTACAAGCAGCAGTGCTTGAACAAGTAACTGGAGCGTGATCTGCACTCAAAAAAGTAAAAAACACAGACTGAAGTGAACACTGAAACACAACTGTCCACAATCTGTGAAAAGCTCCTTTCTGTACTTCTATAGTGTTTGCAACCAATGTATTGTATACGGATGGAAGCGCGTCACACTAATAGATTAGATTTATTTTAAATGGAATGTAGCAGAACCAATTGGAGATAAATGAAAAGGATGAGCCACTGAGACACGCTCAGCAGAGTACAAGCAGCAGTGCTTGAACAAGTAACTGGAGCGTGATCTGCACTCAAAAAAGTAAAAAACACAGACTGAAGTGAACACTGAAACACAACTGTCCACAATCTGTGAAAAGCTCCTTTCTGTACTTCTATAGTGTTTGCAACCAATGTATTGTATACGGATGGAAGCGCGTCACACTAATAGATTAGATTTATTTTAAATGGAATGTAGCAGAACCAATTGGAGATAAATGAAAAGGATGAGCCACTGAGACACGCTCAGCAGAGTACAAGCAGCAGTGCTTGAACAAGTAACTGGAGCGTGATCTGCACTCAAAAAAGTAAAAAACACAGACTGAAGTGAACACTGAAACACAACTGTCCACAATCTGTGAAAAGCTCCTTTCTGTACTTCTATAGTGTTTGCAACCAATGTATTGTATACGGATGGAAGCGCGTCACACTAATAGATTAGATTTATTTTAAATGGAATGTAGCAGAACCAATTGGAGATAAATGAAAAGGATGAGCCACTGAGACACGCTCAGCAGAGTACAAGCAGCAGTGCTTGAACATGTAACTGGAGCGTGATCTGCACTCAAAAAAGTAAAAAACACAGACTGAAGTGAACACTGAAACACAACTGTCCACAATCTGTGAAAAGCTCCTTTCTGTACTTCTATAGTGTTTGCAACCAATGTATTGTATACGGATGGAAGCGCGTCACACTAATAGATTAGATTTATTTCTAATATAATGGAGCTGCACCAATTCCACTAAATAAAATAAAAAAAAAAACAAAAAAAAGTGACACGTGCAGATGCCTACAAACAGCGGTGGATGCAGAGCAAACTGCAGCGTCACCTGCACTGTCACACACACACCTTGCACAGAGCTGTTAAACAACACTGGCAAAATGAAGCTTTACACAGCGGTTGGTAAACTAGCCTGCCTCAAGCACAGTAGTACACAAAATCGCAATATCTAACTGTCCCTCAGAGTCAGCACAGCAGCGTTCTGTCCCTAACTGAGTTCACAGCACAGTGACGCTAAAATGGCTGCGGCGCCTTTTATAGTGCATTCTGACATCATTTCAGCAGCCAATCACAGCCATGCCATTAGTTAAGATGACCGCATCATTACAGGATGTGCCCACACTTCGTAGGATTCCTCATTGGCTGACTAAAATCACATTGCCTCTCAAAGAATTATGGGAACTTCCGATTCCGGTATACGATATTGAAAAAGTATCGGAATTAAGTATCGGAATTCCGATAACGCGAATATCGGCCGATACCCGATACTTGCGGTATCGGAATGCTCAACACTATTCAAGAGGACGTCACGGTTACTGATACCTGCTGATAATAGAAGCTTCTAGAGGACGTCAGTTACTGATACCTGCTGATAGAAGCTTCTAGAGGACGTCAAGGTTACTAATACCTGCTGATGATAGAAGCTTCTAGAGGACGTCACGGTTACTGATACCTGCTGATAACAGAAGCTTCTAGAGGACGTCATGGTTACGGATACCTGCTGATCACAGGAGCTTCCAGAGGACGTCAGTTACTGATACCTGCTGATGATAGAAGCTTCTAGAGGACATCATGGTTACTGATACCTGCTGACAACAAGAGCTTCTAGAAGACGTCATGGTTACTAATACCTGCTGATGATAGAAGCTTCTAGAGGACGTCACGGTTACTGATACCTGCTGAAAACAGAAGCTTCTAGAGGTCGTCACGGTTACTGATACCTGCTGATGATAGAAGCTTCTAGAGGACGTCAGTTACTGATGCCTGCTGATGAAAGAAGCTTCTAGAGGATGTCACGGTTACTGATACCTGCTGATAGCAGAAGCTTCTAGAGGGCGTCACTTACTGATACCTGCTGATGAAATAAGCTTCTAGAGGACGTCACGGTTACTGATACCTGCTGATAATAGAAGCTTCTAGAGGACGTCAGTTACGGATACGTGCTGATGATAGAAGCTTCTAGAGGATGTCACGGTTACTTATACCTGCTAACAAAAGCTTCTAGAGGACGTCAGTTACCGATACCTGCTGATGACAGGAGCTTCTAGAGGATGTCAGTTACCGATACCTGCTGATAACAGAAGGTTCTAGAGGACGTCAGTTACTGATACCTGCTCATGACAGGAGCTTCTAGAGGACGTCATGGTTACTGATACCTGCTGATAATAGAAGATTCTAGGGGACGTCAGTTACCGATACCTGCTGATGAAAGAAGCTTCTAGAGGACGTCACGGTTACTGATAACTGCTGATGAATCTTCTAGAGGATGTCACGGTTACTGATACCTGCTGATGATAGAAGCTTCTAGAGGACGTCACGGTTACTGAAGTACCTCGACTGATGGACAGAGCTTCCAGAGGACGTCATTACCGATACCTGCTGATGATAGAAGCTTCAGAGGACGTCCCAGTTACTGATACCGCTGATGATAGAACTTCAGAGGACGTCAGTTCCCAGTTACCGATGCCTGCTGATGACAGTAGGTTCCAGAGGATGTCAGTTACCGATACCTGCTGATGATAGAAGCTTCTAGAGGACGTCACGGTTACTGATACCTGCTGATGATAGAAGCTTCTAGGGGACGTCACGGTTACTGATACCTGCTGATGACAGGAGCTTCTAGAGGACGTCCCAGCTACTAATACCTGCTGATGACAGGAGCTTCCAGAGGACGTCAGTACCGATACCTGCTGATGATAGAAGCTTCTAGAGGACATCACGGTTACTGATACCTGCTGATGATAGAAGCTTCTAGAGGACTCACGGTTACTGATACCTGCTGATGATAGAAACTTCTAGAGGACGTCACGGTTACTGATACCTGCTGATGATAGAAGCTTCTAGAGGACCTCATGATTACTGATACCTGCTGATGATAGAAACTTCTAGAGGACCTCACGGTTACTGATACCTGCTGATAGAAGCTTCTAGAGGACCTCACGGTTACTGATACCTGCTGATGATAGAAGCTTCTAGAGGACGTCATGGTTACTGATACCTGCTGATGATAGAAGCTTCTAGAGGACGTCACGGTTACTGATACCTGCTGATGATAGAAGCTTCTAGAGGACATCACGGTTACTATACCTGCTGATAGAAGCTTCTAGAGGACGACACGGTTACTGATACCTGCTGATAGAAGCTTCTAGAGGACGTCAGTTACTGATACTTGCTGATACCAGGAGCTTCTAGAGGACGTCACGGTTACTGTTAACTGCTGATGATAGAAGCTCTAGAGGACATCACGGTTACTGATACCGGCTGATGATAGAAACTTCTAGAGGACGTCACGGTTACTGATACCTGCTGATGATAGAAGCTTCTAGAGGACCTCAACGGTTCTTGAGACTACGTTACTGATATTGAAGAAGCTTCTAGAGGACCTCACGGTTACTGATACCTGCTGATAGAAGCTTCTAGAGGACGTCACGGTTACTGATACCTGCTGATGATAGATGCTTCTAGAGGACGTCCAGTTACTGATACCTGCTGATGACAGGAGCTTCTAGAGTACGTCCAAGTTACCAATACCTGCTCATGACAGGAGCTTCTAGAGGAAGTCCCAGTTACTGATACCTGCTGACAGGAGACTCCAGAGTACGGCAGTTACCGATACCTGCTGATGACAGAAGCTTCTAGAGGACTTCACGATTCCTGATACCTGCTGATAACAGAAGCTTCTAGAGGATGTCACGTTTACCGATACCTGCTGATAACAGAAGCTTCTAGAGGACGTCATGGTAACTGATATCTGCTGATAACAGAAGCTTCAAGAGGACGTCACGGTTACTGATACCTGCTGATAATAGAAGCTTCTAGAGGACGTCAATTACTGATACCTGCTGATAGAAGCTTCTAGAGGACGTCAAGGTTACTAATACCTGCGATGATAGAAGCTTCTAGAGGACGTCACGGTTACTGATACCTGCTAACAGAAGCTTCTAGAGGACGTCATGGTTACTGATACCTGCTGATCACAGGAGCTTCCAGAGACGTCAGTTACTGATACCTGCTGATGATAGAAGCTTCTAGAGGACATATGGTTACTGATACCTGCTGACAAGAGCTTCTAGAAGACGTCATGGTTACTAATACCTGCTGATGATAGAAGCTTCTAGAGGACGTCACGGTTACTGATACCTGCTGATAACAGAAGCTTCTAGAGGTCGTCACGGTTACTGATACCTGCTGATGATAGAAGCTTCTAGAGGACGTCAGTTACTGTGCCTGCTGATGAAAGAAGCTTCTAGAGGATGTCACGGTTACTGATACCTGCTGAAAGTAGAAGCTTCTAGAGGCGTCAGTTACTGATACCTGCTAATGAAATAAGCTTCTAGAGGACGTCACGGTTACTGATACCTGCTGATAATAGCTTCTAGAGGCGTCAGTTACTGATACCTGCTAATGAAAAAGCTTCTAGAGGACGTCACGGTTACTGATACCTGCTGATAATAGAAGCTTCTAGAGGACATCAGTTACCGATACGTGCTGATGATAGAAGCTTCTAGAGGACGTCACGGTTACTTATACCTGCTAACAAAAGCATAGAAGCTTCTAGAGGACGTCAGGTTACGATGATACCTGCTGATGAATAGAACTTCTAGAGGACTCACGGTTACTGATACCTGCTGATAGAAGCTTCTAGAGGACGTCCAGGTTACTGATACCTGCTGATAGAAGCTTCTAGAGGACGTCAGTTACTGATACTTGCTATACAGAGCTTCTAGAGGAC
>JARQOD010005331.1:18808-48637 GCA_033576555.1 Oophaga sylvatica
TGGCACAGGAGAGAGCTAGGAGTGAGTGTAAATAAGGGAAGAGAGTTCAGAAAAGAAAACCTATAACTGGCACAGGAGAGAGCTAAGAGTGAGTGTGAATAATGGAAGAGAGTTCAGAAAAGAAAACCTATAAGTGATACAGGAGAGCGCTAGGAGTGAGTGTAAATTAGGGAAGAGAGTTCAGAAAAGAAAACCTATAACTGGCACAGGAGAGAGCTAAGAGTGAGTGTAAATAAGGGAATAGAGTTCAGCAAAGAAAACCTATAACTGGCACAGGAGAACGCTAGGAGTGAGTGTAAATAAGGGAAGAGAGTTCAGCAAAGAAAACCTATAACTGGCACAGGAGAGAGCTAGGAGTGAGTGTAAATAATGGAAGAGAGTTCAGAAAAGAAAACCTATAACTGGCACAAGAGAGAGCTAGGAGTGAGTGTAAATAATGGAAGGGAGTTCAGAAAAGAAAACCTATAACTGGCACAGGAGAGAGCTAAGAGTGAGTGTAAATAATGGAAGAGAGTTCAGAAAAGAAAAACTATAACTGGCACAAGAGAGAGCTAGGAGTGAGTGTAAATAAGGGAAGAGAGTTCAGAAAAGAAAACCTATAACTGGCACAGGAGAACGCTAGGAGTGAGTGTAAATAATGGAAGGGAGTTCAGAAAAGAAAACCTGTTACTGGCACAGGAGAGAGCTAAGAGTGAGTGTAAATAATGGAAGAGAGTTCAGAAAAGAAAACCTATAACTGGCACAGGAGAGAGCTAGGAGTGAGTGTAAATAATGGAAGAGAGTTCAGAAAAGAAAAACTATAACTGGCACAGGAGAGAGCTAAGAGCGAGTTAAATAATGGAAAGAGTTCAGAAAAGAAAACCTATAACTGGCACAGGAGAACGCTAGGAGTGTGTAAATAATGGAAGAGAGTTCAGAAAAGAAAACTATAACTGGCACAGGAGAGAGCTAAGAGGAGTGTAAATAATGGAAAAGAGTTCAGAAAAGAAAACCTATAACTGGCACAGGAGAGAGCTAGGAGTGAGTGTAAATAATGGAAGAGAGTTCAGAAAAGAAAAACTATAACTGGCACAGGAGAGAGCTAAGAGGAGTTAAATAATGGAAGAGAGTTCAGAAAAGAAAACCTATAACTGGCACAGGAGAGACGCTAGGAGTGAATGTAAATAATGGAAGAGAGTTCAGAAAAGAAAACCTATAACTGGCACAGGAAGAGCTAGGGAGTGTAAATAATGGAAAGAGTTCAGAAAAGAAAACTATAACTGGCACAGGGAGAGCTAGGAGTGATGTAAATAATGGAAGTAGTTCAGAAAAGAAAACTATAACTGCACAGGAAACTAGAGTGAGTGTAAATAATGGAAGAGAGTTCAGAAAGAAAACTATAACTGCACAGGAGAGAGCTAAGAGTGAGTGTAATAATGGAAGAGAGTTCAGAAAAGAAAACTTTAACTGGCACAGGAGAGAGCTAGGAGTGAGTGTAAATAATGGAAGGAGAGTTCAGAAAAGAAAACCTATAACTGGCACAGGAGAGAGTAGAAGTGAGTGTGAATAAGGGAAGAGAGTTCAGAAAAGAAAACCTATTAACTGGCACAGGAGAGAGCTAGAGTGAGTGTAATAAGGGAAGAGAGTTCAGAAAAGAAAACCTATAACTGGCACAGGAGAGGCTAGGAGTGAGTGTAAATTAGGGAAGAGAGTTCAGAAAAGAAAACCTATAACTGGCACAGGAGAGAGCTAAGAGTGAGTGTAATAATGGAAGAGAGTTCAGAAAGAAAACCTATAACTGCACAGGAGAGCGCTAGGAGTGAGTGTAAATAAGGGAAGAGAGTTCAGAAAAGAAAACCTATAACTGGCACAGGAGAGAGCTAGAGTGAGTGTAAATAATGGGAAGAGAGTTCAGAAAGAAAACCTATAACTGGCACAGAGAGAGCTAGGAGTGAGTATAAATAATGGAAGGAGTTCAGCAAAGAAAACCTATAACTGGCACAGGAGAGAGCTAGGAGTGAGTGTAAATAATGGAAGAGAGTTCAGAAAAGAAAACCTATAACTGGCACAAGAGAGAGCTAGGAGTGAGTGTAAATAATGGAAGGGAGTTCAGAAAAGAAAACCTATAACTGGCACAGGAGAGAGCTAGGAGTGAGTGTAAATAATGGAAGAGAGTTCAGAAAAGAAAACCTATAACTGGCACAGGAGAGAGCTAAGAGTGAGTGTAAATAATGGAAGAGAGTTCAGAAAAGAAAACCTATAACTGGCACAGGAGAGAGCTAGGAGTGAGTGTAAATAAGGAAGAGAGTTCAGAAAAGAAAACCTATAACTGGCACAGGAGAGAGCTAAGAGTGAGTGTAAATAATGGAAGAGAGTTCAGAAAAGAAAACCTATAACTGGCACAGGAGAGAGCTAGGAGTGAGTGTAAATAAGGAAGAGAGTTCAGAAAAGAAAACCTATAACTGGCACAGGAGAGAGCTAGGAGTGAGTGTAAATAAGGGAAGAGAGTTCAGAAAAGAAAACCTATAACTGGCACAGGAGAGAGCTAAGAGTGAGTGTAAATAATGGAAGAGAGTTCAGAAAAGAAAACCTATAACTGGCACAGGAGGACGCTAGGAGTATGTAAATAATGGAAGAGAGTTCAGAAAAGAAAACCTATAACTGGCACAGGAGAGAGCTAAGAGTGAGTGTAAATAATGGAAGAGAGTTCAGAAAAGAAAACCTATAACTGGCACAGGAGAGAGCTAGAGTGAATGTAAATAATGGAAGAGAGTTCAGAAAAGAAAACCTATAACTGGCACAGGAAGAACGCTAGGGAGTGTAAATAATGGAAGAGAGTTCAGAAAAGAAAACCTATAACTGGCACAGGAGAGAGCTAAGAGTGAGTGTAAATAATGGAAGAGAGTTCAGAAAAGAAAACCTATAACTGGCACAGGAGAGAGCTAGGAGTGAGTGTAAATAATGGAAGAGAGTTCAGAAAAGAAAACCTATAACTGGCACAGGAAAACGCTAGGAGTGTTAAATAAGGAAGAGAGTTCAGAAAAGAAAACCTATAACTGCACAGGAGAGAGCTAAGGAGTGAGTGTAAATAATGGAAGAGAGTTCAGAAAAGAAAACCTATAACTGCACAGGAGAGAGCTAGGAGTGAGTGTAAATAAGGGAAGAGAGTTCAGAAAAGAAAACCTATAACTGGCACAGGAGAGAGCTAAGAGTGAGTGTAATAAGGAAGAGAGTTCAGAAAAGAAAACCTATAACTGGCACAGGAGAGCGCTAGAGTGAGTGTAAATAATGGGAAGAGAGTTCAGAAAAGAAAACCTATAACTGGCACAGGAGAGAGCTAGGAGTGAGTGTAAATAAGGGAAGAGAGTTCAGAAAGAAAACCTATAACTGGCACAGGAGAGAGCTAGAGTGAGTGTAAATAAGGAAGAGAGTTCAGAAAAGAAAACCTTTAACTGGCACAGGAGAGAGCTAGGAGTGAGTGTAAATAAGGAAGAGAGTTCAGAAAAGAAAACCTATAACTGGCACAGGAGAGAGCTAGGAGTGAGTGTAAATAAGGGAAGAGAGTTCAGAAAAGAAAACCTATAACTGGCACAGGAGAGAGCTAGAGTGAGTGTAAATAATGGAAGAGAGTTCAGAAAAGAAAACCTATAACTGGCACAGGAGAGACTAGGAGTAAGTGTAAATAATGGAAGAGGAGTTCAGAAAAGAAAACCTATAACTGGCACAGGAGAGCTAGGAGTGAGTGTAAATAATGGAAGAGAGTTCAGAAAAGAAAACTATAACTGGCACAGGAGAGAGCTAAGAGGATGTAAATAATGGAAGAGAGTTCAGAAAAGAAAACCTATAACTGGCACAGGAGAGAGTAGGAGTGAGTGTAAATAATGGAAGAGAGTTCAGAAAAGAAAACCTATAACTGGCACAGGAGAGAGCTAGAGTGAGTGTAAATAATGGAAAGAGTTCAGAAAAGAAAACCTATAACTGGCACAGGAGAGAGCTAGAGTGATGTAAATAATGGAAGAGAGTTCAGAAAAGAAAACCTATAACTGGCACAGGAGAGAGCTAGAGTGAGTGTAAATAATGGAAGAGAGTTCAGAAAAGAAAACTATAACTGCACAGGAGAGAGCTAGGAGTGAGTGTAAATAAGGAAGAGAGTTCAGAAAAGAAAACCTATAACTGGCACAGGAGAGAGCTAGAGTGAGTGTGAATAATGGAAGGAGTTCAGAAAAGAAAACCTATAACTGGCACAGGAGAGCGCTAGGAGTGAGTGTAAATAGGGAAGAGAGTTCAGAAAAGAAAACCTATAACTGGCACAGGAGAGAGCTAAGAGTGAGTGTAATAAGGAAGAGAGTTCAGAAAGAAAACCTATAACTGGCACAGGAGACGCTAGGAGTGAGTGTAAATAAGGGAAGAGAGTTCAGAAAAGAAAACCTATAACTGGCACAGGAGAGAGCTAGGAGTGAGTGTAAATAAGGGAAGAGAGTTCAGAAAGAAAACCTATAACTGGCACAGGAGAGAGCTAGGAGTGAGTGTAAATAAGGGAAGAGAGTTCAGAAAAGAAAACCTTAACTGGCACAGGAGAAGCTAGGAGTGAGTGTAAATAAGGGAAGAGAGTTCAGAAAGAAAACCTATAACTGGCACAGGAGAAGCTAGGAGTGAGTGTAAATAAGGAAGAGAGTTCAGAAAGAAAACTATAACTGGACAGGACAGGAGGAGAAGAGTCAGAAAAATACGGCACAGAATGGAGTGTAAATAATGGAAGAGAGTTCAGAAAAGAAAACCTATAACTGCACAGGAGAGAGCTAGAGTGAGTGTAAATAATGGAAGAGTTCAGAAAAGAAAACTATAACTGCACAGGAGAGAGCTAGGAGTGAGTGTAATAATGGAAGAGAGTTCAGAAAAGAAAACCTATAACTGGCACAGGAAAACGCTAGGAGTGTAAATAAGGAATAGAGTTCAGAAAAGAAAACCTATAACTGGCACAGGAGAGAGCTAGGAGTGAGTGTAAATAAGGGAAGAGAGTTCAGAAAAGAAAACCTATAACTGGCACAGGAGAGAGCTAGGAGTGTGTGTAAATAAGGGAAGAGAGTTCAGAAAAGAAAACCTATAACTGGCACAGGAGAGAGCTAAGAGTGAGTGTGAATAATGGAAGAGAGTTCAGAAAAGAAAACCTATAACTGACACAGGAGAGGCTAGGAGTGAGTGTAAATTAGGGAAGAGAGTTCAGAAAAGAAAACCTATAACTGGCACAGGAGAGAGCTAAGAGTGAGTGTAAATAAGGAAGAGAGTTCAGCAAAGAAAACCTATAACTGGCACAGGAGAGAGTAGAGTGAGTGTAAATAATGGAAGAGAGTTCAGAAAAGAAACCTTTAACTGGCACAGGAGAGAGCTAGGAGTGAGTGTAAATAAGGGAAGAGAGTTCAGAAAAGAAAACCTATAACTGGCACAGGAGAGAGCTAGAGTGAGTGTAAATAAGGAAGAGAGTTCAGAAAAGAAAACCTATAACTGGCACAGGAGAGAGCTAGAGTGAGTGTAAATAAGGAAGAGAGTTCAGAAAAGAAAACCTATAACTGCACAGGAGAAGCTAGGAGTAGTGTAAAATAAGGAAGAGAGTTCAGAAAAGAAAACCTATAACTGGCACAGGAGAGAGCTAGGAGTGAGTGTAAATAATGGAAGAGAGTTCAGAAAAGAAAAACTATAACTGCACAGGAGAAGCTAGAGGATTAATAAGGAAGAGGTTCAGAAAAGAAAACCTATAACTGCACAGGAGAAGCTAGAGTGAAATAATGGAAGAGAGTTCAGAAAGAAAACCTATAACTGGCACAGGAGAGAGCTAAGGTGAGTGTAAATAAGGAAAGAGTTCAGAAAAGAAAACCTATAACTGGCACAGGAGAGAGCTAGGAGTGATGTAAATAATGGAAGAAGTTCAGAAAAGAAAACCTATAACTGGCACAGGAAAAGCTAGGAGTGTAATAATGGAAGAGAGTTCAGAAAAGAAAACTATAACTGCACAGGAGAGAGCTAAGAGTGAGTGTAAATAAGGAAGAGAGTTCAAAAAGAAAATCTATAACTGCACAGGAGAGAGCTAGGAGTGAGTGTAAATAAGGAAGGAGTTCAGAAAAGAAAACCATAACTGGCACAGGAGAGAGCTAGGAGGGTGTAAATAAGGAAGGAGTTCAGAAAAGAAAACCTATAACTGGCACAGGAGAGAGCTAGAGTGAGTGTAATAAGGAAGAGAGTTCAGAAAAGAAAACCTATAACTGGCACAGGAGAGGCTAGGAGTGAGTGTAAATAGGAAGAGAGTTCAGAAAAGAAAACCTATAACTGGCACAGGAGAGGCTAAGAGTGAGTGTAAATAAGGAAGAGAGTTCAGAAAGAAAACCTATAACTGGCACAGGAGAAGCTAGGAGTGAGTGTAAATAAGGAAGAGTTCAGAAAAGAAAACTTTAACTGCACAGGAGAGAGCTAGAGTGAGTGTAAATAAGGGAAGAGAGTTCAAAAAGAAAACTATAACTGGCACAGGAGAGAGCTAGGAGTGAGTGTAAATAAGGGAAGAGAGTTCAGAAAAGAAAACCTATAACTGGCACAGGAGAAGCTAGGATTGAGTGTAATAAGGGAAGAGAGTTCAGAAAGAAAACCTATAACTGGCACAGGAAAGCTAGGAGTGAGTGTAAATAAGGGAGAGAGTTCAGAAAGAAAACCTATAACTGGCACAGGAGAGAGCTAGGAGTGAGTGTAAATAAGGGAAGAGAGTTCAGCAAAGAAAACCTATAACTGGCACAGGAGAACGCTAGGAGTGAGTGTAAATAAGGAAGAGAGTTCAGAAAAGAAAACCTTTAACTGGCACAGGAGAGAGCTAGGAGTGAGTGTAAATAAGGGAAGAGAGTTCAGAAAAGAAAACCTATAACTGGCACAGGAGAGAGCTAGGAGTGAGTGTAAATAAGGGAAGAGAGTTCAGAAAAGAAAACCTATAACTGGCACAGGAGAAGCTAGGAGTGAGTGTAAATAAGGGAAGAGAGTTCAGCAAAGAAAACCTATAACTGGCACAGGAGAACGCTAGGAGTGAGTGTAAATAAGGGAAGAGAGTTCAGAAAAGAAAACCTATAACTGGCACAGGAGAGAGCTAGGAGTGAGTGTAAATAATGGAAGAGAGTTCAGAAAAGAAAACCTATAACTGGCACAGAGAGAGCTAGGAGTGAGTGTAAATAATGGAAGAGAGTTCAGAAAGAAAACCTATAACTGGCACAGGAGAGCGCTAGGAGTGAGTGTAAATAATGGAAGAGAGTTCAGAAAAGAAAAACTATAACTGGCACAGGAGAGAGCTAAGAGGATGTAAATAATGGGAAGAGAGTTCAGAAAAGAAAACCTATAACTGGCACAGGAGAACGCTAGGAGTGTTAAATAATGGAAGAGAGTTCAGAAAAGAAAACCTATAACTGGCACAGGAGAGAGCTAGGAGTGAGTGTAAATAATGGAAGAGAGTTCAGAAAAGAAAACCTATAACTGGCACAGGAGAGAGCTAGGAGTGAATGTAAATAATGGAAGATAGTTCAGAAAAGAAAACCTATAACTGGCACAGGAAACGCTAGGAGTGTAAATAATGGAAGGGAGTTCAGAAAAGAAAACCTATAACTGGCACAGAGAGAGCTAGGAGTGAGTGTAAATAATGGAAGAGAGTTCAGAAAAGAAAACCTATAACTGGCACAGGAGAACGCTAGGAGTGAGTGTAAATAAGGGAAGAGAGTTCAGAAAAGAAAACCTATAACTGGCACAGGAGAGAGCTAGGAGTGAGTGTAAATAATGGAAGAGAGTTCAGAAAAGAAAACCTATAACTGGCACAGAGAGAGCTAGGAGTGAGTGTAAATAATGGAAGGGAGTTCAGAAAAGAAAACCTATAACTGGCACAGGAGAGCGCTAGGAGTGAGTGTAATAATGGAAGAGAGTTCAGAAAAGAAAACCTATAACTGGCACAGGAAACGCTAGGAGTGTAATAAGGAAAGAGTTCAGAAAAGAAAACCTATAACTGGCACAGGAGAGAGCTAGGAGTGAGTGTAAATAAGGGAAGAGAGTTCAGAAAAGAAAACCTATAACTGGCACAGGAGAGAGCTAAGAGTGAGTGTAAATAAGGGAAGAGAGTTCAGCAAAGAAAACCTATAACTGGCACAGGAGAACGCTAGTAGTGAGTGTAAATAAGGAAAGAGAGTTCAGAAAAGAAAACCTTTAACTGGCACAGGAGAGAGCTAGGAGTGAGTGTAAATAAGGGAAGAGAGTTCAGAAAAGAAAAACCTATAACTGGCACAGGAGAGAGCTAGGAGTGAGTGTAAATAAGGGAAGAGAGTTCAGAAAAGAAAACCTATAACTGGCACAGGAGAACGCTAGGAGTGAGTGTAAATAAGGGAAGAGAGTTCAGCAAAGAAAACCTATAACTGGCACAGG
This sequence comes from Oophaga sylvatica, assembly GCA_033576555.1. Lineage (NCBI taxonomy): Eukaryota > Metazoa > Chordata > Amphibia > Anura > Dendrobatidae > Oophaga > Oophaga sylvatica. The sequence continues at coordinate 27,221 of JARQOD010005331.1, forward strand.
AGAACGCTAGGAGTGAGTGTAAATAAGGGAAGAGAGTTCAGCAAAGAAAACCTATAACTGGCACAGGAGAGAGCTAGGAGTGAGTGTAAATAATGGAAGAGAGTTCAGAAAAGAAAACCTATAACTGGTACAAGAGAGAGCTAGGAGTGAGTGTAAATAATGGAAGGGAGTTCAGAAAAGAAAACCTATAACTGGCACAGGAGAGCGCTAGGAGTGAGTGTAAATAATGGAAGAGAGTTCAGAAAAGAAAAACTATAACTGGCACAGGAGAGAGCTAAGAGCGAATATAAATAATGGAAGAGAGTTCAGAAAAGAAAACCTATAACTGGCACAGGAGAACGCTAGGAGTGTAAATAATGGAAGAGAGTTCAGAAAAGAAAACCTATAACTGGCACAGGAGAGAGCTAAGAGTGAGTGTAAATAATGGAAAAGAGTTCAGAAAAGAAAACCTATAACTGGCACAGGAGAGAGCTAGGAGTGAATGTAAATAATGGAAGATAGTTCAGAAAAGAAAACCTATAACTGGCACAGGAAAACGCTAGGAGTGTAAATAATGGAAGAGAGTTCAGAAAAGAAAATCTATAACTTGCACAGGAGAGAGCTAGGAGTGAGTGTAAATAATGGAAGGGAGTTCAGAAAAGAAAACCTATAACTGGCACAGGAGAGAGCTAAGAGTGAATGTAAATAATGGAAGGGAGTTCAGAAAAGAAAACCTATAACTGGCACAGGAGAGAGCTAGGAGTGAGTGTAAATAAGGGAAGAGAGTTCAGAAAAGAAAACCTATAACTGGCACAGGAGAGAGCTAGGAGTGAGTGTAAATAAGGGAAGAGAGTTCAGAAAAGAAAACCTATAACTGGCACAGGAAAACGCTAGGAGTGTAAATAATGGAAGAGAGTTCAGAAAAGAAAATCTATAACTTGCACAGGAGAGAGCTAGGAGTGAGTGTAAATAAGGGAAGAGAGTTCAGAAAAGAAAACCTATAACTGGCACAGGAAAACGCTAGGAGTGTAAATAAGGGAAGAGAGTTCAGAAAAGAAAACCTATAACTGGCACAGGAGAGAGCTAGGAGTGAGTGTAAATAAGGGAAGAGAGTTCAGAAAGAAAACCTATAACTGGCACAGGAGAGAGCTAGGAGTGACTGTAAATAAGGGAAGAGAGAGGCAGTAAAAGGCAGCAGCTGAGATTAGAGCCATATGGAATCCCAGCAGGATGGAAAAGGAAGTCATTAACCCTTCCACACCAAGTGAAAATCAATCTGCTCCACTCCACTAAATGGCGTGCGAACTCCAAAGAGGACTTGTGACCTGCCAATCACTGCGACTGCCTGATCCCAGAGACCCCAAGAGTCTCAGCAGGATGCGGCTCACTCGTCACAGCAGACTATGAACGTGGCTGTGAAACCACAGATAGAGAGCACAGCTGAAAGTCAGGAGGCAGAGACTGTGGCTGTGAGATTGGAGGTAGAAAGCGTGGCTTCATGATGGCAGAGATAGGCCATTACTTCAAGATAGGAGGCAGAGACTGTGGCCGAGAAGTGGAAAGCTGAGAGTGTGGCTGCGAGGCAGGTCTGGAGATGGAGGAGGACAGAGGAGTGTGGTGGAAGAGGACAGAAAATTGTGGAGGAAGAGGAGAAAAGAGAAATCTAGAGAAGGGAGACAGAAGGGTCTGGAAGAGGAGGATGCAGCAGTCATGAGGAGGAGGGCATATGTGTCTGGAGAAGGAGGATGGGGGGGTTCTATGAGGAAGAGAAATCTTAAGGTGTCTGAAGAATTAAAAGGACATAGTCTGGAGAAGGAGGAAAATGACAGAGGTGTCTGGAGAAGGAAGGGATGCCTGAAGGTAAAAGACCAAGGTGACGAAAGAAATAGGATAGACTGGTTTGGTGGAGGAATACAGAGAAGTCTGGAGGAAGAGAATAACAGAGGAATTTAGTGAAGAGAGACAGAAGGATCTCTCTAGGTAGAGAAGGACAGGGCAGCCTGGAGGAGAAGGAGTATGACATAGGAGTGTGGAGGAGGAGGAGTACATACAGTGGGTACGGAAAGTATTCAGACCCCTTTACATTTTTCACTCTTTGTTTCATTGCAGCCATTTGGTAAATTCAGTAAAGTTCATTTTTCCTCAGTAATGTGCACTCTGCTCCCATCTTTACTGAAAAAAACAGAAATGTAGAAATTTTTGCAAATTTGTTAAAAAAGAAAAACTGAAATATCACATGGTCATAAGTATTCAGCCCCTTTGTTCAGTAGTGAGTAGAAGCACCTTTTGAGCTAGTACAGCCATGAGTCTTCTTGGGAATGATACAAGTTTATGACCCCTGGATTTGGGGATCCTCTGCCATTCTTCCTGGCAGATCCTCTCCAGTCCCGTCAGGTTGGATGGTGATCGTTGGTGGACGGCCATTTTCAGGTCTCTCCAGAGATGCTCAGTTGGGGTTAGGTCAGGGCTCTGGCTGGGCCAGTCAGGAATGGTCACAGAGTTGTTCTGAAGCCACTCCTTTGTTATTTTAGCTGTGTGCTTAGGGTCATTGTCTTGTTGGAAGGTGAACCTTCGGCCAAGTCTGAGGTCCAGAGCACTCTGTAAGAGGTTTTCATCCAGGACATCTCTGTACTTGGCCACATTCATGTTTCCTTCAATTGCAACCAGTCGTCCTGTCCCTGCAGCTGAAAAACACCCCCATAGCATGATGCTGCCACCACGTTTCACTGTTGGGATTGTATTGGGCAGGTGATGAGCAGTGCCTGGTTTTCTCCACACATACCGCTTAGAATTATCATCAAAAAGTTCTATCTTCATCTCATCAGACCAGAGAATCTTATTTCTCATAGTCTGGGAGTCCTTCATGTGTTTTTTGGCAAATTCTATGTGGGCTCTGAGGAGAGGCTTCCGTTGGGCCACTCTGCCATAAAGGCTGGACTGATGGAGGGCTGCAGTGATAGGTGACTTTGTGGAACTTTCCCCCATCTCCCTACTGCATCTGTAGAGCTCAGCCACAGTGATCTTGGGGTTCTTCTTTACCTCTCTCACCACGGCTCTTCTCCCACGATTGCTCAGTTTGGCTGGACGGCCAGGTCTAGGAAGACTTCTGGTGGTCCCAAACTTCTTCCATGTAAGGATTATGGAGGCCACTGTGCTCTTAGGAATATTGAGTACTGCAGAAATTCTTTTGTAACCTTGACCAGACCTGAGCCTTGCCACAATTCTGTCTCTGAGCTCTTTGGCCAGTTCCTTTGACCTCATGATTCTCCTTTGGTCTGACATGCACTGTGAGCTGTGAGGTCTTATATAGACAGGTGTGTGCCTTTACAAATCAAGTCCTATCAGTGTAATTACACACTGCTGGACTCCAGTGAAGGAGAAGAACCATCTTAAGGAGGATCACAAGGAAATGGACAGCATGTGACGTGAATATGAGTGTCTGAGCAAAGGGTCTGAATACTTATGACCATGTGAGATTTCAGTTTTTCTGTTTTAATTTGCAAAAATTTCTACATTTCTGTTGTTTTCAGTAAAGATGGGGTGCAGAGTGCACATTAATGAGAAAAAATGAACTTTTCTGAATTTACCAAATGGCTTCAATGAAACAAAGAGTGAAAAATGTAAAGGGGTCTGAATACTTTCCGTACCTACTGTAAGTGTCTGACAAAGGAGGATAGACACTGCAGGAACAGAAAGTGATTTTAAAAAGGGGTCTGGTCTGGAGGAGGATGGTGGGGTTTGGACTGGAGGAAGACAGAGGGGTCTGGTCTGCATGAGGACATAGTGAATGAAAGAGGGGTGTAGAGTAGGAGGACAATGTCAGTGGCATCTGGAGAAGGGCAGAGGTGTCTAAAGAAAGAAGATAGATTCTTCTGGCAGAGGAGTCTTGAGGAGGAGAAGTATAGAGTGGTCTGGAGCTGGTGGAAGAAGAGAATGACAAATGGGTCTGGAGCAGGAAGAGGTCATAGATGTCTGCACGAAGATAGAAAAATATTTAGACTTGAGAGTCCTCAGTGGTTGATACCTTTTAATGGCTAACTGAAAAGATGGTAACAAATTGCAAGCTTTAATGACTGAAGGAGGGGGAGGAAAAAGTGGATGGAGCGGAAGATGGAGAAGGAGAAAGGAAGAAAAATCTTGAGGAGTACAGAGGGTATGGAGATGAGGAGGGTTTCAAAAAGGTCTGGAGGAGAAAGACATCAGAAAGGTCTGGAGGAGTACAGGTGTCTGTACTTTGATGATAGAGGGTTCTAAAGGAGGAGGACAGAGGAGTATTGAAGAAGAGTAGCAGGACCGAGGTGTCTGGAGAAGGAGTAGCACAGAGAAGCCAGAAGAAAGGAGAGGAGAGAAGCAGAGGGCTCTGGAGAAGGTGGAAGAGGACATAGGTGTCTGAAGGAGGAAGACAGAGACAGGAGGCAGAAGGGTTTGGATGATGAAGACAGAGCTATCTAGAGGAGAAGTATGAATTTGCTCCTTGGAAGACGACAGAGAGTGAAGGAAGAGGACAAAGTGGTATGAAAGTGGAGAATGGAGCAGTCAGGAGGAGGAAGACAGAACCATCTTGAGGAAGTGTGCAAAGGGGTTTGGAGTCAAGAGAATAAGGATGATTAAAAGGTCTGGATGAGGAGTAGGACAGAAGGATCTGGAGGAAGAGGAGGAGAAGGAGCATGACAGAGGGGTTGAGAGAAGGATAAAAATGAATGGGATCTGGAGAAAGTCAAAGGTGTCTAAAGAAAGAGAATAGAGTGGTCTGGTGGAGGAGGAGAACAGAGGAGTCTGGAGACGGGAGATAGAGGGGTCTGGAAGAGGAGATCAGAAGGGTCTGAAGGAGGATAAGTAGCACAGAGTGGTCTGGAGAAGGAGGAGGAAGAGGATGACAAAGTGGTCTGAAGGAGGAAGATGACATGGGTGTTTGAAGGAGGAGAATAGATGGGTCTAGGGGAATAGGAGGAGAACACGAGTGTCTGGCTCAGAAGGAGGACCGAGGGGTCTGGAGGAGAATGATAGAGGTGTCTGAAGGAACAGAATAGATGGGTCTGGTGGAGTCGAGAGGGAGGAGTCAGAGACAGAGGAGTCAGGAAGGAGGGCACAGAAGATGGCTGACAATAGCAGTACAAGTAGAGCTCTGTGTTCTTTGTCATTATAGACAGAGCAGAAGCAGCTGCAGGAGATCCGTCTGCGTCCCGTCATCGCCACCGCCAAGAATCGGCTACCCATCACTGGGGGCATCCTGGAGATCAAGAGCAGTGACTCCTGGGAGCAAGTGTGTGACGAGGGCTGGACCCAGAAGAACTCTCATGTGGTCTGTGGGATGATGGGATTCCCTTCCGATAAGAAATACAACAAGAACTTCTACAAGTAAGATAATGGAAGTGATCATCTCCAGAGCGGTATATAGATGATGGGAGTGATCACCTCCAGAGCGGTATATAGATGATGGGAGTGATCACCTCCAGAGCGGTATATAGATGATGGGAGTGATCATCTCTAGAGCGGTATATAGATGATGGGAGTGATCATCTCCAGAGCGGTATATAGATAATGGGAGTGATCACCTCCAGAGCGGTATATAGATGATGGGAGTGATCATCTCCAGAGCGGTATATAGATGATGGGAGTGATCATCTCTAGAGCGGTATATAGATGATGGGAGTGATCATCTCTAGAGCGGTATATAGATGATGGGAGTGATCATCTCTAGAGCGGTATATAGATGATGGGAGTGATCATCTCCAGAGCGGTATATAGATGATGGGAGTGATCACCTCCAGAGCGGTATATACAGGTCCTTCTCAAAAAATTAGCATATAGTGCTAAATTTCATTATTTACCATAATGTAATGATTACAATTAAACTTTCATATATTTTAGATTCATTACACACCAACTGAAATTTGTCAGGTCTTTTATTGTTTTAATACTGATGATTTTGGCATACAACTCCTGATAACCCAAAAAACCTGTCTCAAAAAATTAGCATATCAAAAAAAGGTTCTCTAAACGACCTATTACCCTAATCTTCTGAATCAACTAATTAACTCTAAACACATGCAAAAGATTCCTGAGGCTTTTAAAAACTCCCTGCCTGGTTCATTACTCAAAACCCCCATCATGGGTAAGACTAGCGACCTGACTGATGTCAAGAAGGCCATCATTGACACCCTCAAGCAAGAGGGTAAGACCCAGAAAGAAATTTCTCAACAAATAGGCTGTTCCCAGAGTGCTGTATCAAGGCACCTCAATGGGAAGTCTGTTGGAAGGAAACAATGTGGCAGAAAACGCTGTACAACGAGAAGAGGTGACCGGACCCTGAGGAAGATTGTGGAGAAGGACCGATTCCAGACCTTGGGGGACCTGAGGAAGCAGTGGACTGAGTCTGGTGTAGAAACATCCAGAGCCACCGTACACAGGCGTGTACAGGAAATGGGCTACAGGTGCCGCATTCCCCAGGTAAAGCCACTTTTGAACCATAAACAGCGGCAGAAGCGCCTGACCTGGGCTACAGAGAAGCAGCACTGGACTGTTGCTAAGTGGTCCCAAGTACTTTTTTCTGATGAAAGCAAATTTTGCATGTCATTCGGAAATCAAGGTGCCAGAGTCTGGAGGAAGACTGGGGAGAAGGAAATGCCAAAATGCCTGAAGTCCAGTGTCAAGTACCCACAGTCAGTGATGGTGTGGGGTGCCATGTCAGCTGCTGGTGTTGGTCCACTGTGTTTCATCAAGGGCAGGGTCAATGCAGCTAGCTATCAGGAGATTTTGGAGCACTTCATGCTTCCATCGGCTGAAATGCTTTATGGAGATGAAGATTTCATTTTTCAGCACGACCTGGCACCTGCTCACAGTGCCAAAACCACTGGTAAATGGTTTACTGACCATGGTATTACTGTGCTCAATTGGCCTGCCAACTCTCCTGACCTGAACCCCATAGAGAATCTGTGGATATTGTGAAGAGAAAGTTGAGAGACGCAAGACCCAACACTCTGGATGAGCTTAAGGCCGCTATCGAAGCATCCTGGGCCTCCATAACACCTCAGCAGTGTCACAGGCTGATTGCCTCCATGCCACGCCGCATTGAAGCAGTCATTTCTGCAAAAGGATTCCCGACCAAGTATTGAGTGCATAACTGAACTTTATTATTTCATGGTTTTTTTTTGTTTGTTTTAAAAAACGCTTTTATTTTATTGGACGGTTGAAATATGTTAATTTTTTGAGACAGGATTTTTGGATTATCAGGAGTTGTATGCCAAAATCATCAGTATTAAAACAATAAAAAACCTGACAAATTTCAGTTGGTGTGTAATGAATCTAAAATATATGAAAGTTTAATTGTAATCATTACATTATGGAAAATAATGAAATTTAGCACTATATGCTAATTTTTGAGAAGGACCTGTAGATAATGGGAGTGATCATTATTATTATTATTAATATTTATTTCTATAGCACCATTGATTCCATGGTCTGTACATGAGAAGGGGTTACATACAAATTACAGGTATCACTTACAGTAAACTAACAATGACAGACTGATACAGAGGGAGAGGACCCTGCCCTTTCGGGCTTACATTCTACAGGATGGTGGGGAAGGAGACAGTAGGTCGGGGGGTTGCAGCAGTTCCGGTGTTGGTTGAGGCAATAACTCCGGTAGTGGTGATCATCTCCAGAGCGGTATATAGATGATGGGAGTGATCATCTCCAGAGCGGTATATAGATAATGGGAGTGATCATCTCCAGAGCGGTATATAGATGATGGGAGTGATCATCTCCAGAGCGGTATATAGATGATGGGAGTGATCATCTCCAGAGCGGTATATAGATGATGGGAGTGATCATCTCCAGAGCGGTATATAGATGATGGGAGTGATCATCTCCAGAGCGGTGTATAGATGATGGGAGTGATCATCTCCAGAGCGGTATATAGATGATGGGAGTGATCATCTCCAGAGCGGTATATAGATGATGGGAGTGATCACCTCCATAGCGGTATATAGATGATGGGAGTGATCACCTCCAGAGCGGTATATAGATGATGGGAGTGATCACCTCCAGAGCGGTATATAGATGATGGGAGTGATCACCTCCAGAGCGGTATATAGATGATGGGGTGATCATCTCCATAGCGGTATATAGATGATGGGAGTGATCACCTCCAGAGCGGTATATAGATGATGGGAGTGATCATCTCCAGAGCGGTATATAGATGATGGGAGTGATTATCTCCAGAGCGGTATATAGATGATGGGAGTGATCACCTCCAGAGCGGTATATAGATGATGGGAGTGATCATCTCCAGAGCGGTATATAGATGATGGGAGTGATCACCTCCAGAGCGGTATATAGATGATGGGAGTGATTATCTCCAGAGCGGTATATAGATGATGGGAGTGATCATCTCCAGAGCGGTATATAGATGATGGGAGTGATCACCTCCAGAGCGGTATATAGATGATGGGAGTGATCACCTCCAGAGCGGTAAATAGATGATGGAAGTGATCATCTCCAGAGCGGTATATAGATGATGGGAGTGATCACCTCCAGAGCGGTATATAGATGATGGGAGTGATCATCTCCAGAGCGGTATATAGATGATGGGAGTGATCATCTCCAGAGCAGTATATAGATGATGGGAGTGATCATCTCCAGAGCGGTATATAGATGATGGGAGTGATCATCTCCAGAGCGGTATATAGATGATGGGAGTGATCATCTCCAGAGCAGTATATAGATGATGGGAGTGATCATCTCCAGAGCGGTATATAGATGATGGGAGTGATCATCTCCAGAGCGGTATATAGATGATGGGAGTGATCACCTCCAGAGAGGTATATAGATGATGGGAGTGATCACCTCCAGAGCGGTATATAGATGATGGGAGTGATCACCTCCAGAGCGGTATATAGATGATGGGAGTGATCATCTCCAGAGCGGTATATAGATGATGGGAGTGATCATCTCCAGAGCGGTATATAGATGATGGGAGTGATCACCTCCAGAGCAGTATATAGATGATGGGAGTGATCATCTCCAGAGCGGTATATAGATGATGGGAGTGATCATCTCCAGAGCGGTATATAGATGATGGGAGTGATCATCTCCAGAGCGGTATATAGATGATGGGAGTGATCATCTCCAGAGCGGTATATAAATGATGGGAGTGATCACCTCCAGAGCGGTATATAGATGATGGGAGTGATCACCTCCAGAGCGGTATATAGATGATGGGAGTGATCATCTCCAGAGCGGTATATAGATGATGGGAGTGATCACCTCCAGAGCATTATATACACACGTTTTCAAAATTGTTGGTCCCCCTCGTTTAATGACAGAAAAACCCACAATGGTGACAGAAATAACTTGAATTTGACAAAAGTAATAATAATTAAAAAATCTATGAAAATGAACAGATGGCAGTCAGACATTGCTTTTCAGCTTCCACAGAATTTATAAAAAAAAAATAAACCTCATGAAATCGGCCTGGACAGAAATGATGGTTCCCTTAACTTAATATTTTGTTGCACCTTTTGAGGAAATCACTGCAATCAAACGATTCCTGTACCTGTCAATGAGACTTCTGCGCCTCTCGACAGGTATTTTGGCCACTCCTCAAGAGCAAACTGCTCCAGTTGTCTCGTGGTTGATGGTCGCCTTTTCCAGACGCCATGTTTAAGCTCTTTCCAAAGATGCTCAATAGGATTTAGGTCAGGGCTCATAGAAGCCACTTCAGAATAGTCCAGTGTTTTCCTCTTAGCCATTCTTGGGTGTTTTTAGCTGTTGCAAGACCCATGAGCTGAGACTGAGACCAAGCTTTCTGACACTGGGCAGCACATTTCTCTCTAGAATCTCTTGATAGTCTTGAGATTTCATTGTACCCTGCACAGATTCTAGACACCCTGTGCCAGATGCAGCAAAGCAGCCCCAGAACACAACAGAGCCTCCTCCATGTTTCACAGTAGAGACAGTGTTCTTTTCTTGATATGCTTCATTTTTTGGTCTGTGAATGTAGAGCTGATGGGCCTTGCCAAAAAGTTCCATTTTTGTCTCATCTGTCCATAGGGCATTCTCCCAGAAGCTTTGTGGCTTCTCAACATGCAGTTTGGCAAATTCCAGTCTGGCTATTTTATGATTTTTTTTCAACAATGGTGTCCTCCTTGGTCGTCTCCCATGAAGTCCACTTTGGATCATACAACGGCGGATGGTGCGATCTGACACTGATGTTCCTTGAGCTTGAAGTTCACCTTTAATCTGTTTAGAAGTTTTTCTGGGCTCTTTTGTTACCATTCGTATTATCCGTCCTTTGATTTGTCATCAATTTTCCTCCTGCGGCCGCGTCCAGGGAGGTTGGCTACAGTCCCATGGAGCTTACATTTCTGAATAATATGTGCGACTGTAGTCACAGGAACATCAAGCTGCTTGGAGATGGTCTTATAACTTTTACCTTAAACATGTTTGTCTATAATTTTCTTTCTAATCTCCTGAGACAAATCTTTCCTTCGCTTCCTCTGGTCCATGTTGAATGTGATACACACCATGTCACCAAACAGCACAGTGAGTATCTGTAGCCTCTATACAGACCACTCACTGACTCCAAGATTGTAGACACCTGTGATGATAATTAGTGGACACACCGCGATTTAACATGTCCCTTTTGACACATTATTTTCAGGGGAACCATCATTTCTGTCCAGGCCGATTTCATGAGTTTTATTTTTTTATAAATTCTGTGAAGCTGAAAAGCAATGTCTGACTTTCATTTGGATACAGGAAAGATGTGTATCTTTGTACCGTGTTCGCCAGTAGATAGAAAAATATTTAGAATTGAGAGTCCTCAGTGGTTGATACCTTTTAATGGCTAACTGAAAAGATGGTAACAAATTGCAAGCTTTCGAGACTACTCAGGTCTCTTCATCAGGCAAGTTCTTGCCTGATGAAGAGACCTGAGTAGTCTCGAAAGCTTGCAGTTTGTTACCATCTTTTCAGTTAGCCATTAAACGGTATCAACCACTGAGGACTCTCAATTCTAAATATTTGACTTTCATTTGTTCATTTTCATAGATTTTTGATTTATTGTTACTTTTGTCAGATTCAAGTTATTTCTGTCACCATTTTGGGTTTTTCTGTCATTAAACGAGGGGTACCAACAATTTTGACTGCGTGTGTAGATGGGAGTGATAATCTCCAGAGCAGTATATACTTGATAGGAGTGATCACCTCCAGAGCGGTAAAGTGATCACCATAAAGTGTAATAGACAGTTGCCAAAGACGCCAGGTATGTTTTGTAATCTGATATTTTGTAAGGCTCACCGGGTATGGTGGATCCACTAATCCTCAGTCTGAGTGATCTCACAGACCCCGGCGTTGATGCAGATTCCCCAAAAACATGTGCAACCATGAGGACATGGACAGACAGCAATCACAGGAGCAGTCAGGCAGATGGAGTGGAATCCAACATGGATGAAGAAACTTCAAGCACCAGAGAAACAGATGGTGGCTCTTACCGATATAAGAAGCATAATAGACACAAATGGTGGCGCTCACCAACATAAGAAGCATAATAGACACAGATGGTGGTGATCACTGACATAAGAAGCATAATAGACACAGATAGTGGTGATCACTGACATAAGAAGCATAATAGACACAGATGGTGGCGCTCACCAACATAAGAAGCATAATAACACAGATGGTGGTGATCACTGACATAAGAAGCATAATAGACACAGATGGTGGCGCTCACCAACATAAGAAGCATAATAGACACAGATAGTGGTGATCACTGACATAAGAAGCACAATAGACACAGATGGTGGTGATCACTGACATAAGAAGCACAATAGACACAGATGGTGGTGATCACTGACATAAGAAGCATAATAGACACAGATGGTGGTGATCACTGACATAAGAAGCATAATAGACACAGATGGTGGCGCTCACCAACATAAGAAGCATAATAGTCACAGATAGTGGTGATCACTGACATAAGAAGCACAATAGACACAGATAGTGGTGATCACCGACATAAGAAGCATAATAGACACAGATAGTGGTGATCACTGACATAAGAAGCATAATAGACACAGATGGGGGTGATCACTGACATAAGAAGCATAATAGACACAGATAGTGGTGATCACTGACATAAGAAGCACAATAGACACAGATAGTGGTGATCACCGACATAAGAAGCATAATAGACACAGATAGTGGTGATCACTGACAAAAGAAGCACAATAGACACAGATAGTGGTGATCACTGACATAAGAAGCACAATAGAACAGATAGTGGTGATCACTGACATAAGAAGCATAATAGACACAGATAGTGGTGATCACTGACATAAGAAGCATAATAGACACAGATAGTGGTGATCACTGACATAAGAAGCATAATAGACACAGATAGTGGTGATCACTGACATAAGAAGCATAATAGACACAGATGTGGGTGATCACGACATAAAAGCATAATAGACACAGATGTGGTGATCACTGACATAAGAAGCATAATAGACACAGATGGTGGTGATCACGACATAGAAGCATAATAGACACAGATGGTGGTGATCACTGACATAAGAAGACATAATAGAACAGATGGGTGATCACTGACATAAGAAGCAAATAGACACAGATAGTGGTGATCACTGACATAAGAAGCATAATAGACACAGATGGTGGTGATCACCGACATAAGAAGCACAATAGACACAGATAGTGGTGATCACCGACATAAGAAGCATAATAGACACAGATGGTGGTGATCACTGACATAAGAAGCACAATAGACACAGATAGTGGTGATCACTGACATAAGAAGCATAATAGACACAGATGGTGGTGATCACTGACATAAGAAGCATAATAGACACAGATAGTGGTGATCACCGACATAAGAAGCATAATAGACACAGATAGTGGTGATCACTGACATAAGAAGCACAATAGACACAGATAGTGGTGATCACTGACATAAGAAGCATAATAGACACAGATGGTGGTGATCACTGACATAAGAAGCACAATAGACACAGATAGTGGTGATCACCGACATAAGAAGCATAATAGACACAGATAGTGGTGATCACCGACATAAGAAGCACAATAGACACAGATGGTGGTGATCACCGACATAAGAAGCATAATAGTCACAGATAGTGGTGATCACTGACATAAGAAGCATAATAGACACAGATAGTGGTGATCACTGACATAAGAAGCACAATAGACACAGATGGTGGTGATCACCGACATAAGAAGCATAATAGACACAGATGGTGGTGATCACTGACATAAGAAGCATAATAGACACAGATAGTGGTGATCACTGACATAAGAAGTATAATAGACACAGATGTTGGTGATCACTGACATAAGAAGCATAATAGACACAGATAGTGGTGATCACTGACATAAGAAGCACAATAGACACAGATAGTGGTGATCACTGACATAAGAAGCATAATAGACACAGATAGTGGTGATCACCGACATAAGAAGCATAATAGACACAGATGGTGGTGATCACTGACATAAGAAGCATAATAGACACAGATAGTGGTGATCACTGACATAAGAAGTATAATAGACACAGATGTTGGCGCTCACCGACATAAGAAGCACAATAAACAAAGATGGTGGCGCTCACCGACATAAGACTCTGGAATCTAATCCTAACACACAGCTATGAGTTCTAATGGGTTTTTTGTACGATTAGAGAGATGGGTCACTAAGCGATGTCGAGCAATGTGCAAAACCTGATGTGGAGCACAACAGAGGGTGGCGGGCCCTTGGGCACGGAGCAGAGCCCAGGATAGGCGTGTAACTGTTATAAATTGACTCCAGGTATAGTATAATCTGGATTATAATCTGACACCCATATGACAAAGAAGTCTACAGGAGCAAATAAGAGTTTGGAGGAAGTCAACAGAGGGGTCTGAGGAGGACATAGGAATCTGAGGAAAGGGAACAGGAGTCTGATGGAGGAGGATAGAAGAATTACAGGGAGAAGGAAGACAGAAGAGACTGCAGTGGGGAGGAGGACTGAGGAGTCCGCAAGAGAATGATAAAGGAGCCTGTAGAGAGAAAAGGTAGGAGGAAAGAAGACAGAGAAATTTTTTTAGAGGACATTGAAGCCTGGAGTGAGTGGGAAAGAGAAGTCTATAGGAGTTCAGAGTGGTCTGGAGAAGGGTAAAAGAGTCTTGAGGAAAATGGGGTATTGGACTATGGAGGAGGGAAAGTGCAGATAAGTCTGGGAGAGAACACAGGAGTCTGGAGGGGGAGGACAAAGGTAGCTGGAAGGACTGAGGAGTCTGGAGGAGAATAAACTGGTTTCCAGGAGAGGAGGATAGAGGAGCTTGGATGAGAAGGACAAGATTCTGGAGGAGGGGGACATAATACTCAGAAGGAGAATGGGGACAAAGGAGTCTAGAAGAATGGACAAAGTCTGGCAGAGGAGAACTGAGAAGTCTGAATGTCCAGGGACAGCGGAGTCTGATGAAGAAGGAGCAGTGGAGTTTGGAGTACTGAAAAGTACAGAGACGTCTTTAAAAGGACAGAAGAGTCTAGAGGAAGAATGAGAATACAGAAGAGTCAGGAGCAGTAGGTGGAGGTCAGGTGGGTCTGGAAGAGAAAGTGGTACACAGAGAAGTCTGGAGGAGGTGGAAAGAATGTTCTCAAGGAGGAGGAAGACAGAGGAGTTTGTAGGAGCAGGACAGGGGATCCTGGAAGGAAAAGAACAGTGGATTTTGGAGGATGACAGGGGAGTCTGGAGAACATGCAGTGGATTATGAAGGAGGAGGATGAGCAGAGAAGTATATGGGAAGTTACAGAGCCTGAAGGAGGAGGACGGAGTGATCTGGATGAGGAGGTGGGAGGACAGAGGAATTTGAAGGACATCAGAGGACACTGGATGAGAAGAATAGAGAAACCTGGGGGTCGCAGACAGAGGATTCTGGAGGAGAACGAGGAGAACAGAGGAAATTAGAGGAGGAGTAAGAGGATTTCTCCATGGAGCACTGTGTCTCATGCTGGTGTCATCTCATTTGTGGGAGTTGTTCTCCTTTATAGTTGGGTCCAGAGTGGCAGGTGTTCCTGCATAAAGCGTGTGTCGTGTCCTAGTCTACTTGTGGGGGTCACTATCTCCTGTAGTCGGTGCATAGTGGCTGGTTTTCTTCCATAAGACTGTGTCTCTGTCCAACTGTGTTTTCCTCACTGGTGGGTCACTTCTCTATACTTGGGGTGCAGGGTTGTTTTCTCTGGCCTGGTGTCCGCTCACTTGTGGGGGTCACTGACCTGTATAGTTGGGGTGCAGGGTTGTGTCTCTGGCCTGGTGTCCGCTCACTTGGGGGTCACTGTCCTGTATAGTTGGGGTGCAGGGTTGTGTCTCTGGCCTGGTGTCCGCTCACTTGTGTGGTCATTGTCCTGTATAGTTGGGTGCAGGGTGTTGGTGTTTCTACACAGGCTGTGTCTGCCTGGTGTCCCTTCACTTGTGGGGTCACTGTACTCTATAGTTGGGTGCAAGGATGAATCTGTGGCCTTGCATCCTCTCCTTGTGGGGGTCACTTGTCCTCTGTAGTTATGGTGCAGGGTTGGTTGGTGTTTCTCCACAGGTTGTGTTCTGGCTTGGGTCCTCTTCACTTGTGGGGGTCACTGTCCTCTATAGTTGGGTTGCAGGGTTGGTTGGTGTTTCTCCACAGGGTTGTGTCTCTGGTTTGGTGTCCTCTTCACTTGTGGGGGTCACTGTCCTCTATAGTTTGGGGTGCAAGGATGAATTTGGCTTGGGTCCTCTTCACTTGTGGGGTCACTGTCCTCTATAGTTGTGGTGCAGGGTGGTTGGTGTTCCAAGGTTGTGTCTCTGGCTTGGTGTCCTCTTCACTTGTGGGGGTCACTGTCCTCTATAGTTGTGGTGCAGGGTTGGTTGGTGTTTCTCCACAGGGTTGTGTCTCTGGCTTGGTGTCCTCTTCACTTGTGGGGGTCACTGTCCTCTGTAATTGTGGTGCAGGGTTGGTTGGTGTTTCTCCACAGGGTTGTGTCTCTGGCTTGGTGTCCTCTTCACTTGTGGGGGTCACTGTCCTCTATAGTTGGGGTGCAGGGTTGGTTGGTGTTTCTCCACAGGGCTGTGTCTCTGGCTTGGTGTCCGCACACTTTTGGGGGTCACTTTTCTCTATACTTGAGATACAGGGGTCACTGGGGTTGGATTTTGGCCCTGTCTCTTTGTGACATTTTAAATCTCACATTTTTCAGACAAGTGAAAACATCTTCAAACAAAAAACGTTCCTCCAAGGCAAAGCGTCAGCCCAGAAGGTAACACCGGGCAGTTTATTTCATGACCGCAAATAAACTCCCATGTGGTGTATTAACCCCATCAGTACTGCGGATCTGAGGGCCCACAGTGGCCACTGTGATAACCCGCCCTAACGCCTAGGCCTTCCTAACCTTGGACTAATATTGCCATGCTGCTCTCTAGTAATACCTGGTGGATGTAGCTTCACTTGAGAAAATGCCGAGCCTAGAATGAGCCTTGCCTATTATTATTAAGCTTTGCTTATATGGCGCCATTAATTCCACAGCGCTTTACAGACAGTATCATCGCTGTCCCCGATGAGGCTCATAATCTAAGTTTCCTATCAGTATGTCTTTAGAGTGTGGGAGGAAGCCAGAGAACACAGAGGAAACCACGCAAACACGGGGAGAACATACAAACTCCTTGCAGATGTTGTCCTTGGTGAGATTTGAACCCAGGACCCCAGCGCTGCAAGGTCATTTGCATACTTTCTCCCAGGGAGCATTGCTTGGTTCATAAGCCATTGTTCTTGGCACTGTCCTCAAAAACTAAAAACTTTAGGCCACACTGAGGTGAAGCCTCCCTCAGTGTGGGTAATTGTCTGACATGGTGACTCCTCGATCCTGCTGTGTGATCGCTGTCTGTGGTGCAGCAACCACCTGT
Source organism: Oophaga sylvatica (assembly GCA_033576555.1). Taxonomy (NCBI): domain Eukaryota; kingdom Metazoa; phylum Chordata; class Amphibia; order Anura; family Dendrobatidae; genus Oophaga; species Oophaga sylvatica. Next base: position 44,145 of record JARQOD010005331.1, read on the forward strand.
CTTCTCTGAGAATGGTCAGCATTTGATAATCTCCGCCTAATATTGCATTCATCCATTATTTTCCCTCAGCCGTATGAAGAAACAAGCCGCCTCTAAACGGGTGTCCAAGGTAGCGGCCTCCAGCCCAAGGTACCAGGAGAGTTTATTTCCTGTGATTCCTTCACTGTAAGGATCGGAGAATAAACTTCTGTGCAAATTATAAGAAGTAGATCTTTGCGAAGACCACATGGACGTGGTCATCTCCACCTATATGTAGTCATCCCTTCCTTGACATGGTCATCTTCACGCAGATGTGGTCATGTCTACTAGACATGGTCATCTCCACTTAATGTGGTCATATCCACTAGATGTGGTCATATTACTACATATCTACTACTAGGATGAATCGTCTGGGATGATTTAGAGATCCTGCTTGAGCAGGGTTGACGTGACGGAGGTCCTTCCAACTCTACCATTCATGTTATGATTCTATGATACATGTGTCATCTCCACTATAAGTAGTCTCCTTCCTTGACATGGTCATCTTCATGCAGATGTGGTCATTTCTGCTAGACAGGGTCATCTCCACTTTAATGAGGTCATATCCACCTAGATGTGGTCATGTCTACAACATGTGGTCATCTCCACCTATACGTAGTCATCCCTTCCTTGACATGGTCATCTTCACGCAGATGTGGCCATGTCTACTAGACAGGGTCATCTCCACTTTAATGTGGTCATATCCACCTAGATGTTGTCATGTCTACTACATGTGGTTATCTCCACTAATACGTAGTCATTTCACCTTCATGGGGTCATCTCCATCTAGAAGTGGCCATCTCTACCTATATGTGGTCATGTCAGCTAGAAGCGGTCTTCTGGAGAAAGCTGTGGATATGGCTGCCCATAGTAAAAGCCGATAGGTTTGTGATACAAGTCTGATCTGAGGCATAGCCTTGGCTGGCCCTCTACATTACATTGACTCCTTGTACACTCATACTTCTAGCTAGTTTGTTATTGTCTTATGTGGCTTTAATGCGTTGTTCAGTCTCTCGTGGCCAATGGAATAATGTCCATGTCTCAGTGACTCATCATGCTCTAGCGCTCTCATCGTGACTGTGATGTGCTGTTGTCCGAAAGTAGGATGATGAATTGGTGACCTGACTAATGAGCTTTAAATGATCAACATGCAGGTGAATATTCCTTGGACAGGGAAGTACAGCCGGCCCAGGTAGTGACACTGTGCAAAGTCTTCATACCTCCTTCACATATTTCCAACATTTTGTGATTTCCTGCCTCTGTCTGACAGATCCCCTCCTAAACAAGAACCCAAAAAGAAGGACGTGAAGACCAACAACAGGTACCAGGCAGATAACATGTCCATCACAGGATGTGGCTAAAGATGAGCAAAACCAACCTGACCCAAAAGTCAATTCTGATACAGGAATTCACAAAAACAACAATTTCTCCAATGACCTAAATACGTATTTGCCCCTTCCATGTGTTCCTGAACATGAAATGTTTGTCACACTGAAAGGTTCTGATCTTACACTTTATATTATAGAGAGGAAAAATGAAAAGTCTTTACTGGTTGTCACCCACGTAAGGATTGTGACCCGAGAGCCCTAGTATTGTGCCTCATCAGTCACAGGCCTTGTTGTCTTCTGCTTCATTCCTCCAGAATCTGTCCAGAATATGGGGTCGAATAATTCTCCTCAAAGCCTCGGGGAGGCACCATTGATAAACCTCAGGCTGAGCATTGATGGTCCTCTTGGATATCACAGCTCTCCTTGTAAACACAGTGCTAGATGCTTGTCAGCTTTTCTGATGGCTTTCATAAGCTGCCCAGCCTTGTGGTGGTGTCGTAAGATGAGCATGGAGACTGAACCCCAGAAACCACTTTGAGACATTTTCTCACTTCCTGAGGGACCGGAGGATAAATAATTCTCACTTTTTGGGTACCTGTAGATAATACATACAGTCGTCATCAGACGTATTTCTCATCTATCTTGGAGACAGTGTCGATTCAGGAGCTTTGTGGTGACCACTTTATTATCATGGCTCAGTATATGGTAATGATATCTGCAGATGATCAAATAGCTGGACCTAGATCCATAAGGGGGCACTTACTTTCACACACATTCGATATAGAGAAAGGATTTGTGAAGTAATCCAGTCAGTGTGACAAACACAATATTGTGTCAGGAGTAGAGGCCTACATCTGCTCATCTGTAGCACCAGCCTTGTGTCACACCTGGGTGGTGGCTTTGCTGGTCCTGGTTGCTTCCCCTTCATGTTTTGTGTGATACTTGTATGATTGAGTGATGAGGACGGTGAGTAATGTGTGGGAGGCTGGGGGTCGGGACATATTACTCATCTCCGTGTAGATCATGAACCTCACACGCAGAACTTTCCTCCTCAACCAGGACATTACCTGCTGTCTCGTTGGTCTCCATGTCATTATTGAGGGTGACGTCCCGTTTATATTTCATTTTCTGATCTAATATGAGTGTAATGGCATCAGTATTGGCCAAATAATGGGCTTCTTGGTCCGTTCTCTTTCCTCCTTCTAAGTCTCCACCATTTCACTAAAATACTTCACCCTTCCATCACAGCCCTTCTATCACTGTTTGTAGTCTCCTCTACGAGCTCTTCCTATCTCCAGAACATATGCTTCCAACCAAAGAGCATGATCCATCTGCGAGAACGCCCTCGGGCTCTCCAGTGTATACCTCCTCCGCTCTACCGGTTATCCTAAAGACAGCCGCTCTGTAGGGAAAGTACTTATCCCCTCCACAATAACTCTTTTCCATGTTTACAGCAAAGCAATTCTCCATTCTTCCAGCATGCCGTGAATATAAAAAGTTTACACACCCCTGTTAAATCTCAAGTTTCTCTCATGTGAAATAATTCTACCAAGAAAAGTCATTTCAGAACTTTCCCCCCTTTAGTGTGACCATAATCAGCACAGATCAATTAAGGAATAAATAGAAGTCACTAATACTTTGCTGCAGTCCCCTGTGTATTCCTGGCAGCGGTCAGTGTTTTTGGGTCGGGTCTATCAGCGCAGCATATATAGCACTGGCGATCTTTGCTGGCTCCTCCTGGCAGCAGCTCCACATCTGTCATTGCGGGGGCATCTCCTGTGTACAGCGCCCTCTTCAGGTCACCACAGATTGTCCTTGGGTTCAGGTCTGGGCTCGGCTGTTCCAGAACCTCCATCTCCTGTAGAAGCTGTTCTCTTGGTGATGTGTAGTTGTTGCTGAAAAATGAAATTCCTCCTCATCTCCTCAGCTTTTTAGCAGAGGCCGGAAGGTTCTGATGTATAATTGATATTTAGACTGTTCATATTTCCCTCCCCCTTGTCTAAAACACCAGTTCCAGCTCATGAAAAACAGCCCCAAAGCATAAAGTTGCCCTGTTATGATATGGCAGCCGAGGAGGACAGGAGCAAAAACAGCCAAGCCAGCCAAACACCCAGTTTAGTTCCATTGGGAACTAATGGGTTGCAGACCCCTAAACTAACCGCACAACTAGAAGCAGCCGTGGGACGTACCTACGATGACCTAGACTCCTCGACACAGCCGGAGAGTTAGCTAAGCCTAAAGATAGAAAGGGGAAAGCTAACTGCCCCGGAGTAGCGCCCCAAAGGAATAGGTAGCCCCCACACATATAATGGCGGTGAGACAAGATGAAATACAAACACAAGCAGAAAATAGAGTAAGCAAATGCTGGGGTCAAAAACTATCTAGATAGTACAGGACAGGAAAGAATACTTTCTGCAACCCAGCAAAAGCCTAGGGAAAATTCCAACACTTCTGATTCCAAAAATGCTGAGACCACACGATGTCGCTCCCGCTATATCAGAACTCTGGTGTGAACAAGCAGCTACCCAGCAGCCAACAAAAATAACAGGGACAGAGCAAATGAACAGAAATAAATGAGAAACAGAGACTAGCGCAGGCCCCAGGAGGGGGACCCGGCTGACCTCAGAAGGGCAGCAAAAACAAAGATAAGCAAAACCACAGAAGCAAGCAGAAAATAATTTATCTGAATGTTCGCAGGAGACAGCAGAAAACCAGCTGACTTCCAAACTGGACCAGGAAGAGAAACTAATCACCGGCGAGGATCATGGGAAAGTTACTCCCTTAAATCCCCCAGTCATGACTCCCAGATTGCCAATCGTCAGCAGCTGAAAAGTCTCTGTCCATCAAGACTGGTTCATTAATATCAACAGCCACCAGAGGGAGCCCCAACTCTGAATCCAGAGAATTCACAACACTGTCCCCCACCATGCCTCACTGTGGGGATGATGATCTTCTGGTGATGCGCGGTGTCGGCTTTGCATCAAACATGCCATTTCAAAAAGTTACCACTCGATCTCATCAAACATAACATGTTTCTCTCATGATTTACGCAGACTTGATTGAGGTTTTGGCAGAAACACCTCCGCACCTGGATATTTTTCTGTGTAAGAGGAGGCTTCCATTTTTCCTCCGACCCCACAGGCTGGA
>JARQOD010005332.1:0-48631 GCA_033576555.1 Oophaga sylvatica
GCCCCCATATGCTGCACAGATTATGCCTCCGTATGATCCACAGATTATGCCCCCATATGCTCCAGATTAGGCCCCCATATGCTGCACAGATTATGCCATGTATGATCCACAGATTATGCCCCCATATGCTCCAGATTATGCCCCCATATGCTGCACAGATTATGCCCCATATGCTCCTGATTATGCCCCCATATGATGCACAGATTATGCCCCCGTATGATCCAGATTATGCCCCATATGCACCAGATTATGCCCCCATATGCTCCACAGATTATGCCCCATAGTATACGTCCCTTATGCTGCCGCGCTGCTGCTGCAAAAAAAATTACATACTCACCTCTCGTCGCTGGGGGCCAGGTGCCGGTGTCCTGAGCAGGCGGTGACACTGGCGCGCTATGGGGGACAGGTGCCGGTGTCACCGCTCGCTCAGGACCCCGGCACTTGAGATATTTATCTGTCACCGGATCGGTCCACCGCTGCGCACTGCTCCCTCTTCTGGGTCCTCAGCAGTGAATGATCAGGCAGAGGGCGCGGCGCGCACTAACGACGTCATCGAGCCCTCTGCCTGAACATTCACAGCCAGAGGAGTCGGACGAGGGAGCAGCACGCAGCGGTGGTCCGGGGACAGGTAAATATCGCTATACTCACCCCTCCGCCGGCACGTCACTCTCTGCAGCGTCTCCTCTTCTCCCGGCGGTCTCCGCAGCGCTTCCGTCTTACAGCGGTCAAATGGTACCGCTCATTAAAGTCATGAATATGTGCATATTCATGACTTTAATGAGCAGTACCATGTGACCGCTGCAGGAAGGAGCCGGAGATCGTGGGAGAAGCAGGGGGGCTGCAGAGACCGCGCCGGCGGAGGGGTGAGTATGATCCGACACCCACACTCCCCCTCCCCAGCCGACCCCCGTATATGACCTGCGTATAAGCAGAGAGGGGACTTTTAGCCCTTAAAAATGGGCTGAAAATCTCAGCTTATACACGAGTATATACGGTAATTCATTACTCACAAAATCCATTACTCTATCTCCGCAACTAGCTCTTTATCCTTACACTCAGAGGGCATTGCTCATTCCTCTATTCCCTTAGTGGTACATGTTCTTCTAGTAGTTAGGCAACTAATTGCCTTCCATTGGAAGAGGCCTGACCCTCCCGTTATCCAAGATGTAATTGACAGCATGACTCTCCATAAAACCTTCAAGCACAAACTAGCTCTGATACATAACAACCTAGACAAATTTTCTCGAAAATGGTCCAGCTGGATACCTTTATTCCCTTAAAAGTATATTCAGATAAGCCATATTATTAAATCTTTCTTGATTAATGGTTAATATTTATAATATTGCCTTTGTAGTCAGATAATATGTGTAATGCCTGTATAAATTAATCTGTTATTTTCCTGTAAATTGGGATGCAAGGTCCACTTGCTCCCTTCTTTCCTTGTTGTATTTCCCCTTCCCTTTTCCCCTTCTCCCCCACTTATAGTTTCATAAATACTTAATAAAAATTTTTGAAAAGAAAGAGAAGGAAAAACGTCCGCAGAAAAGCACAGGTCCGACCGAAAGTCAAAGTTGACTGAGACCGTCTGACTGTAAAGCGAATTGTGAGAGAGGATCGCAAGACTACGGCTCCGAAAATCACAGCTGAGTTCAATGAACACCTACAAAAAACAATTTCCATGAAAACGCTTCTTCGGGAGATGAACAAATCTGGATTCAACGGAAGAGTTGCAATTCGAAAACCACTGCTCTCAATAACAAATGTTTCCAAGCGTTTACAGTGGTGTACAAACCTCCTGAATTGTTCCCTCGACCAGTGGAAACATGTGATATTCTCAGAAGAATCATCATTTACATTATTTCAGACGTCCGGCTGAGTGTACGTTTTGAGATAGCTGAAAGAAGCATTCCATCCAGACTGCCTTCTCCCAAACGTAAAACATGGCGGAGGTTCTGTGATGATCTGGGGTGCTATTTCATGGAGATCCGCCAGGCCAATGATATCCCTTCATGGAAGAATTCACATCCGCGATTATTTAGGCATTTTGGCCGACCAAGTGCATCCTATGGTTCAAGCACTGTTCCCGGAGTGGAACGCTATCTTTCAGGATGATAATGCACCAATTCGTACAGCTACAATCATTAAATCATGCCACGAGGAACATTCTAATGAAGTTGAGCATCTCATCTGGCCCCCATAATCCCCAGACCTCAACATTAAAGAGCATTTATTTTCTATCTTAGAGATTCAAGTTAGACGTCGATTTCAGCCGCCATCGTCGCTCAAAGAACTGGAGAGTGTTTTAACTGAAGAATGGGCTAAAATTCCTTTGTAAAAAATTCACACCTTGTTAGGGTCTGCGGAACGCACCAAATATAAGATGTAGAGAGGTGCGTTCGCAGCCCGGGGTCCACCGTGCAGGCGTAGCCTGCTGCTAGTAAAATGGTGCAAGAAGCAAACTTTGTTATCCCGCAGAGTCGCCAAAATAAACGCCGTAACGTGCTGTGGCAATATGTGCGAACTCTGTTATTCCACAGAGCCGCTAGAAGGAGTGCCGCAGTGCTATATGGTGATGTGTGCGAACTCAGTTAACACCACAGAGTCGCAAAGTAAACACGCTAGGGCGCTGTCTAGCGTTGAAAGCGAATCCTGTTGCGTCACAGAGCCACTGAGACAATCTTCTGTGTCCTGTTAGGCACCCAGGTACACAGTTGACTGCTAAGCGAACATAGAAAGTGATCATGCGCTAATGTCCTCGCGGGAGTCACCCGTAATCTATGGCGTCTGAACATCAGGCCATGAATATGGCAATCAAACTCCTCACCGGTTATACCGGTAATCTAAGGCATCTAAGACACCGACCCTGACCAGCTAGCATACCAAGCTCCTCACGGATTAGGTTGGTATTGTAATGGCGTATTTCAGCCGCCCTAACCACACACACGCATGACCATACTGGCGCAAAGCATATAACAGTTGATACTAGCACACGGCCGTGCGGTAAGGACAGCCTTTCATAGCAGCCACGAGAAAAAGACCTTCCAGGAAGGACCAATGGGAATCTGCTTCAGAACATCAACAGCTACAGGACCTTCCTGAAGGACTAATAGGAGTGGTAGCTGTAACTGAGCATGTGAACCCTGATCTCCAATGGGAGATCTTGCCCTGGGCATGCTCAGATGAAGCAACAAAAGACTTAGTCCCAAATCTGATTGCTCCAACACTGGTTGCAGCAGCAAGTCTCTGCACAGTACTGGGCCGGGCAAGACGCTGGGACCGACGTCTCTGCTGAGCAGGAACCACTGTGGCCGGAGATGGATTGGGGACCGCAGCGGGAACAGCTCAAGATTCCCCTTGTGCAGGAGTGGGAACTCGAACCCTAACATTACCACCCCTCCTAGGACCCCCCCTTCTTTGGGCCTTGCTGCGCTCAAAGGCAGCGATGCTCGGCAGGCTCCAAGGACCTATCCTCAGGACCATAACCCCTCCAATTCACCAAATAAAATTTTTTGCCTCATACCACCTTGCATCCACAATGGCGTTCACCTCATGATCGTCGGTAGATGAACCCGACGTCCCGGCAGATGACTCGGAAAACCGGGAAATGGCCACGGGTTTCAGGAAGGACAAGTGAAAGGTGTCGGTGATACCAAGGCGAGGCGGAAGGGCTAGGCAGTAAACCACCGGGTTCACCTGCTCAAGAACTTTAAAGGGACCCAAAAAGCGAGGTGCCAACTTGGTGGACTCTACACGTAGCCTGATGTTTCGGGCAGAGAGCCACACTAGGTCACTCGGAGCAAATGTAGGAGCGGGCGCCGATGGGCATCGTCCGAAGACCTCATCCTCTCTTCGGAGGCCTGAATGGCATCCTGGGTGCGGTCCCAAATGTCCCGTGCCTCCACAGCCCAGTCTGCCACCCTGGAATCGGTGGAAGACACGGGCATGGGCACTGGTACCCGCGGATGCTGACCGTAGTTCAGGAGGAATGGGGTCTGTCCGGTGGAGTCAGCCACAGCATTATTTAGAGCGAACTCAGCCCACGGTAGCAAGGATGCCCAGTCATCCTGCCTGGCAGAGACAAAATGTCGCAAGTATGTGACCAAGGTCTGGTTGGCCCTCTCTACCAACCCATTCTTCTCGGGATGGTATGCAGAGGAGAGATTCAACTCAATGCTGAGTAAACGACACAGCTCTCTCCAGAACCGAGACGCAAACTGGGGACCTCGATCACTGACAATTTTGTCTGGCATACCATGTAGGCGAAAATATGCCTAATGAATAATGCTGCCAAGGCCCGTGCAGACGGTAGCCGTGGTAACGGCACCAAGTGCACCATTTTAGAGAAGTGGTGGGTTATCACCCAGATGATGGTGCAGCCCCGAGACGTGGGTAAGCCCACCACAAAATCCATCCCGACCATCTCCCAGGGCCTGTCTGCCACCGGCAAAGGGAAACGTAGCCCAGCCGGCCGTTGTCGAGAGGATTTATTCTTGGCGCAGGAGACGCACGCCTGAACATACTCCCTGACTTCACGGGCCACCTGCGGCCACCAGTATGTCCTCACCAGCAACTCAGAAGACCTTTTGTCCCAAAATGTCCACCCACCCTGGATGAATATGCCCAAGAGAGTACTTGCGGTCGCAAATTGATGGGTACAAAAGTCTTGCCCGCAGGCACAGACTCAAGCGAAACCGGAGCCACCATTCTTAGGCTCTCTGTGGGGACAATAAGCCGAGGCTCCTCCTCCGCCTCCTCAGAGGACACCACGGATTGAGATAGAGCGTCGGCGCGAATGTTCTTCTCACCGGAGAGGAAATGGAGGATGAAATGGAACCGGGAGAAGAACAAGGACAATCTTGCCTGACGGGAATTTAGCCGCTGGGCTGTCTGCAAATACACCAAGTTCTCGTGGTCCGTGAATACTTGGAAGGGGAAGCGAGCCCCCTCCAGAAATTGTCTCCACTCGGAGAAGGCCAACTTCATAGCCAGTAACTCCCTGTCCCGGATGGAATAATTCCTCTCTGCTGGTGTAAAGGTCTTGGAAAAGAAGAAGCAGGGATGCTTCCAACTCTGGGCATCCTTTTGAAAAAGGACTGCTCCAGCACCTACAGAAGAAGCATCCACCTCTAAAATAAACGGTTTATCGACATCGGGGCGTTGTAAGATGGGAGCACTGGCGAAATGCGACTTGATGGAGGAGAATGCCTTGGTGACCTCCTCTGACCACAACTTGGGATTAGCTCCCTTCTTGGTGAGGGCTACCAAGGGAGCTACCAAAGTAGAGAAGTGAGATATGAATTGGCGATAGTAGTTAAAGAACCCCATAAAGCGCTGCACCGCTTTAAGGGAGTGGGGTTCTTGCCAATCCATTACAGCCTGTAGTCTGGCAGGATCCATAGCCAATCCCTGGCCGGAGATGATATAGCCCAGGAAAGGTAGAGACTCCTGCTCAAACATGCACTTCTTCGCATATAGGGAATTTGCTCGCAAGAGGTCGAAGACCTTGCAGACATCTCTCCGGTGGGAGGCCATATCTGGAGAAAAGATGAGAATGTCATCCAGATAGACTACCACCGAGGTGGTCAACATATCCCGGAAGATGTCATTCACAAAGTCTTGGAAGACAGCTGGGGCATTACAGAGCCCAAAGGGCATTACCAGATATTCGTAATGCCCATCCCTGGTGTTAAATGCCGTCTTCAATTCGTCCCCCTCACGGAAGCGAATCAGGTTATATGCATTCCGCAGGTCTAGCTTAGTAAATACTCTTGCTCCCCGAAGCCTGTCAAAGAGCTCAGAGATTAGCGTCAAAGGATGCTTATTTTTCACGGTGATAGCATTGAGACCCCTATAATCAATGCACAGACGTAATTCTCCATTCTTCTTCTGCACAAAGAAGAACCCTGCTCCCGCTGGTGACACCGACTTCCTAATGAATCCCCTTGCCAAGTTCTCCTGAATATATTGGGACATAGCCTCTGTCTCAGGAAGAGAGAGGGGATAAACCCTTCCTCTAGGAGGCTCAGCTCAAGGCAAGAGGTCGATAGGACAGTCATAGGGGCGATGAGGCGGAAGAGTCTCCGTAGCCTTCTTCGAGAAAACGTCGGCATAGGACCAATAGACCTTGGGAAGAGGAGAGAGGTCTATGGGTATCTCAGTGATGGTGACCTGCACGCTGTCCCTAATGCATCTGCCTTTACATAAATTACCCCAACCCAGAATTCTCCCTGAAGACCACTCAATATGGGGAGAGTGGTGGCGGAGCCAGGGTAATCCCAACAAAACCTTATCTATGCCATCAGGGAGGATAAAAAATGATATATTCTCCTGATGGGAAGGAGACATAGACAAGGTGAGTGGGACACTGATGGGTGATTTGTGTGGGCAGAATTGCTCCGTTCAACACCGGTACCGACACTGGTTCAGCCAGAAACACCAAAGGCATGGTGTGGCGGGAAGCATAGGAGGACGACATAAAATTCCCCTCTGCCCCAGAATCCACACACAGCTTGACGGGTAGGGTGGTAGAACCATGAGTAATTATTCCCTTGAGGAGCACTTTAGGGGCAAAACTCATGGCGTCCAGTGACCCTGTTCCTACGGTTACTGGGCGCGACCGTTTATTCAGCCGCTGTGGACATTGGTTGGCAAAATGTCCCTGCTGCTGGCAAATATAACAAATCGGGGATGGCGAGTGTCCCGAGATTTAGATCCCACAGGAGCAACCTCCTGAAGGTCGGGCGCCTGAACGGGCGACTCCAGAGGGTGGCGAAGGTAGGAGCCAACCGAACCCTCTGCCTACACTGGGCATGTTCCAGCCTCCGTTCGTGGAAACGGAGGTCGACGCGGGTGGAAATAGCGATAAGCTTCTCCAGTGTGTAGGAATCTCCCTGGTAGCCAAATCGTCTTTCACATGACCCGCCAGTCCTCTGAGAACACGGGAATGAGGACTTTATCTGGCCACTCTAATTCCGAGGCCAGAGTCCGAAATTGGACAGCAAAATGGCTGACCAAAGCCGAACCCTGGGTACTTGCCAGCAGTTGGAACGCCGGGTCATGGTGACCTTAACTCCTAGAAAATCCTTTTTCAGAGCCTCCAGAAAACGAGAAGTGCTCTGCACCACACGGTCGTGGCGCTCCCACAGCGGCGTTGCCGTCTCCAACACTCTGCCCGACAGAAGAGCTATCACAAAGCCCACTTGAGCCTGATCCGTGGGAAACGTGCAGCCAGAAGCTCGAGGTGTATGGAGTACTGACTCACGAATCCCCGACATTGCTTGCTGTCACCAGCAAACTTGTCTGGAAGTGGGAGGTGGGACAATGTAGGGACAGAGGTGGCAGAGGACAAACTGGCTGCAGCTACGCTAGCAGCCTGAACAGCGACTGCGGTAACATCCACAGCTGAGGTTGTGCTCTCAAGAGCCGCCAACCTACCCTCCAGCTGCTGGATGTACAGCTGTAAACGCTGTTCATCCGCCATTTTACTAGCCAGACCCTGGCGCTAGTATTATGTCAGGGTCTGCGGAACGCACCAAATATAAGATGTAGAGAGGTGTGTTTGCAGCCCGGGGTCCACCGTGCAGGCGAAGCCTGCTGCTAGTAAGATGGCGCAAGAAGCGACCTCTGTTATCCCGCAGAGTCGCCAAAATAAACGCCGTAACGTGCTGTGGCAATATGTGCGAACTCTGTTATTCCACAGAGCCGCTAGAAGGAGTGCCGCAGCGATATATGACAATGTGTGCGAACTCAGTTAACACCACTGAGTCGCAAAGTAAACACGCTAGGGCGCTGTCTAGCATTGAAAGCGAACCCTGTTGCGTCACAGAGCCACTGAGACAAACTTCGGTGTCCTGTTAGGCACCCAGGTACACAGTTGACTGCTAAGCGAACATAGAAAGTGATCATGCGCTAATGTCTTCGCGGGAATAACCCGCAATCTATGGCGTCTGAATGCTAGGCCCTGAATGCGGCAATCAAACTCCTCACCGGTTATGCCGGTAATCTAAGGCATCTAAGACACCGACCCTGACCAGCTAGCATACCAAGCTCCTCACCGATTAGGTCGGTATTGTAATGGCGTATTTCAGTCGCCCTAAACACACACACGCATGACCATACTGGCGCAAAGCATATAACAGTTGATACTAGCGCACGGCCGTGCGGTAAAGACAGCCTTTTATAGCAGCCACGAGAAAAAGACCTTCCAGGAAGGACCAATGGGAACATGCTTCAGAACATCAACAGCTACAGGACCTTCCTGAAGGACTAATAGGAGTGGCAGCTGTATCTGAGCATGTGACCCCTGATCTCCAATGGGAGATCTTGCCCTGGGCATGCTCAGATGAAGCAACAAAGGACTCAGTCCCAAATCTGCCTGCTGCAACACTGGTTGCAGCAGCAAGTCTCTGCACAGTACTGGGCCGGGCAAGATGCTGGGACCGACGTCTCTGCTGAGCAGGAACCACTGTGGCCGGAGACGGATGGGGGATGCAGCAGGAACAGCTTGAGATTCCCCTTGTGCAGGAGTGGGAACTCAAACCCTAACACACCTTGTATGAATCCATACCTTGGTGAATTGAGGCTGTAATCTCCGCAAAAGGTGGACCTACACCATATTAACCCCTTAAGGACAGAGCCATTTTGCAGCTTAATGACCGGGCCAATTTTTACAATTCTGACCACTGTCACTTTATGAGGTTATAACTCTGGAACGCTTTAACGAATCCCGCTGATTCTGAGATTGTTTTTTCGTGACATATTGTACTTCACGTTAGTGGTAAAATTTCTTTGATATGACTTGTGTTTATTTATGAAAAAAACGGAAATATGGCGAAAATTTTGAAAATTTAACAATTTTAAAACTTTAAATTTTTATGCCCTTAAATCAGAGAGATATGTCACACAAATTTCTTAATAAATAACATTTCCCACATGTCTACTTTACATCAGCACAATTTTGGGACCAAAATTTTTTTTGTTACGAAGTTATAAGGGTTAAAAGTTGACCAGCGATTTCTCATTTTTACAACACCATTTTTTTTTAGGGACCACATCACATTTGAAGTCACTTTGAGGGGTCTATATGATAGAAAATACCCAAAAGTGACACCATTCTAAAAACTGCACCCCTCAAGGTGCTCAAAACCACATTCAAGTAGTTTATTAACCCTTCAAGTGCTTCAAGGAGCTGAAGCAATGTGGAAGGAAAAAATTGACATTTAACTTTTTTTGCAAAAGCTTTACTTCGGAACCAAGTTTTTTTATTTTCACAAGTGTTAAAAGAAAAAATGAACCACAAAATTTGTTGTGCAATTTCTTCTGAATACTTCGATACCCCATATGTGGGGGTAAACCACTTTTTGGGCGCGTGGCAGAGGTCGCAAGGGAAGGAGCGCCGTTTGACTTTTTCAACGCAGAATTGGCTGAATGCCATGTCGCGTTTAGATAGCCTCTGATGTGCCTAAATAGTGGAAACACCCCACAAGTGACCCCATTTTGGATACAAGACCCCTTAAGGAACTTATCTAGATGTGTGGTGAGAACTTTGAACCTCCAAGTGCTTCACACAAGTTTATAACCTAGAGCCGTGAAAAAAAAAAAAATTTTTTTTTCACAAAAATGATCTTTTCACCCCAATTTTTAATTTCCCAAGGGTAATAAGACCGCAAAAGTTTTTGTGCAATTTGTCCTGAGCATGCTGATACCCCATATGTGGGGTAAACCACTTTTTGGGCGCACGGCAGAGGTCGCAAGGGAAGGAGCGCTGTTTGACTTTTTCAACGCAGAATTGGCTGGATGCCATGTCGCGTTTAGAGAGCCCCTGATGTGCCTAAACAGTGGAAACCCCCAACAAGTGACCCCATTTTGGAAACTAGACCCCCTAAGGAACTTATCTAGATGTGTGGTGAGCACTTTGAACCTCCAAGTGATTCACACAAGTTTATAACGTAGAGCCGTGAAAATAAAAAATCATATTTTTTCCACAAAAATGATCTTTTCACCCCAATTTTTATTTTCCCAAGGGTAACAAGACCCCAAAAGTTTTTGTGCAATTTGTCCTGAGCATGCCGATACACCATATGTTGGGGTAAACCACTTTTTGGGCGCACGGCAGAGGTCGCAAGGGAAGGAGCTCCGTTTGACTTTTTCAACGCGGAATTGGCTGGACGCCATGTCGCATTTGTAGAGGCCCTGATGTGTCTAAACAGTGGAAACCCCCCACAAGTGACCCCATTTTGGAAACTAGACCCCTAAGGAACTTATCTAGATGTGTGGTGAGCACTTTGAAGCCCCAAGTGCTTCACAGAAGTTTATAACGCCCGGGCGTGAAAATAAAAAATCATATTTTTTCCACAAACCTGATTGTTTAGTCCCCAATTTTTTATTTTCACAAGGGTAACAGGAGAAATTGGACAACAAAAGTTGTTGTACAATTTGTCCTGAGTATGCTGATACCCCATATATGGGGGGGGACCACTGTTTGGGCGCACGGCAGGGCTTGGAATGGAAGCAGCACCGTTTGACTTTTTCAAACCAAAATTGGCTGGAATTGAGATTGGACACCATGTCGCGTTTGGAGAGCCCCTGATGCGCCTAAACAGTGGAAACCCCCCACAAGTAACACCATTTTGGAAACTAGACCACCTATGGAACTTATCTAGATCCGCTGTGAGCACTTTGAACCCCCAAGTGTTTCACAAAGTTTATAATGCCTGGGTGTGAAAAAAAAAAAAAAACAATTTTCCACAAAAATGATTTTTTAGTCCCAAATTTTTGATTTTTCACAAGGAAATTGGACCCCAAAAGTTGTTGTCCAATTTGTCCTGAGTACGCTGATACCAAATATGTGGGGGGGGAAACTGTTTTGGCGCACAGCAGGGCTTGGAAAGGAAGCAATAACGTTTTGGAATGCAGACGTTGGTGGGGGTCATGTTCCGTTTGCAGTGCCCCAGATGAGCCTAAACAGTGGAAAACCCCCACAAGTGACCCCATTTTGGAAACTAGACCCCATAAGGAACTTATCTAGATCTGTGGTGAGCACTTTGAACCTCCAAGTGTTTCACAAAAGTTTATAATGCCTGGGTGTGAAAAAAAAAAATCAATTTTCCACAAAAATGATTTTTTAGTCCCAAATTTTTGATTTTTCACAAGGAAATTGGACCCCAAAAGTTGTTGTCCAATTTGTCCTGAGTACGTTGATACCAAATATGTGGGGGGGGAACTGTTTTGGCGCACAGCAGGGCTTGGAAAGGAAGTAATAACGTTTTGGAATGCAGACGTTGGTGGGGGTCATGTTCCGTTTGCAGTGCCCCAGATGAGCCTAAACAGTGGAAACCCCCCACAAGTGACCCCATTTTGGAAACTAGACCCCTTAAGGAGCTTATCTAGATGTGTGGTGAGCACTTTGAACCCCCTAGTGCTTCACAGAAATTTATAAACGCAGAGCCGTGAAAATGAAAAATCATTTTTTTTCTCAAAAATGATTTTTTTAGCCAGCTATTTTTTATTTTCCCAAGGGTAATCGGAGAAATTAGAACCCCAAAATTGGTGTGCAATTTGTCCTGAGTACGCTGATACCCCATATGTTGGGTAAACCACTGTTTGGGCGCACGGCAGGGCTCGGAAGGGAGGGAGCGCCATTTGACTTTTGAACGCCACATCGTGTTTGGAGACCCCCTGATGTGCCTAAATAGTGGAAATCCCTCAATTCTAGCTCCAACCCTAATCCCAACACACCCCTAACCCTAATCCCAACCCTAATCCTAACCTAAATCCCAACCCTAATTCCAACCCTAATTGTAACCCTAACCTTAATTATAACCTTAATTATAACCCTAACCCTAATTGTAACCCTAACCCTAATTATAACCCTAATTATAACCCTAACCCTAAGGCTAGGTTCATTTTGCGTTTTACCAGCCCGTTCAACACATAGCGTTGACGGGCTGGTAATGGTATAGCATAACGCGATCGCATTATGCTATACCCGCTAGCGCAGAGGAATCAGCAGATGATTCATCTGCGCTAGCGGTGACGGAGCCCAAACGCTGCAGCCCGCGTCCGAGGCTCCGTCACTGAATGATGGCACGTCGCAAACGCATGCCGCTTTACGGCATGCGTCGCGATGCGCCCTCAAATGGGGGTGAATGGCAGCGTTAACGGACTGCGTTACACCGCGTTATACCGCGGTGTAACGCAGTCCGTCTAACGGACTGCCATAACGCAGTATGAACCCAGCCTAACCCTAACGCTAATTATAACCCTTACCCTAAGGCTGCTTTCACACTTCCGGCGGGCGCCTTTCGGCGCCCCCGGCATTTTGCCGCAGCGCCGCATCAGAAAACCTGATGCGCCGCCGGCGGCCGCATGCGCTTTTTTGCCGGATGGTTTCTGATGCCCGGAGACATCAGAAACCATCCGGCAAAAACAAAAAACGTTACATGCAGCGTTTTGTCCGGCCGCCGCAATGTACATTTGCGCCGCATCCGGACAAAAACGCATGCAACGCATTGACATGCAGCGCCATCCGGCGCTAATGCAAGTCAATGAAAAAAAACGCATGCGGCGCATCAGATTTTCTGATGCGGCGCTGCGGCTAAATGCCGGGGGCGCCGTCAGGCGCATATCGGATGTGTGAAACCAGCCTAATGCTAACCCTAACCCTAATTATAACCTTAACCCTAATTATAACCCTAACCCTAATTATAACCCTAACCCTAACAGAAAAATGAAAATAAATATAATTTCTACTTTTTATTATATGTCCCTAACTAAGGGGGTGATAAATGGGGGGGTTATGTACTGTTTTTTTTATTTTGATCACTGTGATAGTTTATCACAGTGATCAAAATGTACTTTTATGAGAATGAATGAAAAAAAATTTGAATCTGCCGCCAAAGCAGATGGGCGGGCGCACTGCGCATGCGCCCGCCATTTTTTTTTTGCAGGGAGAAGAAGCCGGGATCCTGGGGCCTGCGGGAGGACGGAGGACACCGGTAAGTATATGGGGGGGCGATCGGGGGACCGGGGGACCCTCATTTTCTCCCCTCTGATGTGCGATCACATCAGAGGGGAGAGAAATCATTTTTTTTTTTTTTTTTGTTGCGGTCGCCGTTATAGGGTTAATAACGGCGATCGCAACATCGGTGTCGGTAAAAACCGACCCGATTCATGTTCTCTGGGGTCTTGGCTACCCCCGGTAGCCGAGACCCCGGAGAAAATGCGCCTCTGGGGGGCGCTATTCACTTTTTCCACAGCGCCGTTAATCAACGGCGCTGTGGTTTAAGTACCCTTAATGACCGCCGTTAAAAGGCGTATCGGCGGTCGTTAAGGGGTTAAACTAACTTTTGTTGATGTTTCCAGGTGTTTACATTATTTTGTCCAACCCCTGTAGATGGAGGGTGTTTCGGCAATGTAAGCCAAAATCTGTTCCTGATGCTCCAGCTTTAAAAGCAGTTTACCTACTCCCAGTTAAGGGAGCCTTTCAGCCCTTCTTAAGCCAGAAGACTCTATATGATAGCACACTATTTTCAGGGCAAGCGAGCTCTTTTGTGAGCGTCAGAGTCCTTGTATCACCATATATAAGGTATATATGGTATAGTGAAAATATATTAAATCTCCGTATATATTTCAGGAGGCAGACTCTGACGCTCACAGGCTCAGTCTGGATTACACAAAAATATAATAAGAAGTAAAAGGGGTACTGTATCAGCAGATACCAGGTATATATAGTATAGTCCAAATATTCAAAATCTCAGTGTTAGGCATCGGCAGGATCCGAACCTGGATCTGAGGAGTCTGTGGTCTCCCATCCAGTTTCGCCTAGCTAATAACCGAGAGGCACAAGTTGTTATGAGAGTCTTTTCTCATAGTAGCCTTAAACCTAGGTTACAGAACAGGAAAAGGCTGTTGTAAGCCTAAGTCCAGAAATGCCTGCACTGAGCATGTCCGTGACTTGGCGAGCCATGATTGGTGATTAATATCAGCTTATCCTCTGACCTGGCATCGCCTGATTGGTCGCGGATGACGTCATCGGTGATGCGATTGATGAGATGGCTGGGGGCAGAACTTAGCCCTTAAATAGCTTGTCTGTCCGCGGCGCGGTCAGATCATACTAAATAGGTAGTGCTCTTGTGTGACGTACCAGAATCTGGGCTCCACATGCTCTCTAGCTTTCGCTCTCCGGGACCTACCGATGCCAGAGTTAGCTTGGCTAATTAGCCCAGGACCTTCATGCAGGTTAATGAATGCTAAGCAGGTAGCAATCGTAGTGCAGTCTGTCTCTGTCTAAGGGGTAGCTATACACCCCGAGCAGACTGTGGGGTGCGTATCCTGTGCATCGCCTGCTAACTAAAGGAGAGTTGCTCAGTCCGGTGGCGTGAGTTGCATGCACTTCCTAATATCTGGCAAGTGGCTTCTGTGCTACTAACAGGGCTACTTCTGCACCAGCCTGCAGCACATGGTGCAGATCTAATATCTGGCAAGTGGCTTCTGTGCTATTAACAGGGCTACGTCTACGCCAGTCTTCAGCACATCTCCTGTGTAGTTAACGGAGATAGTGCCAATTCAATATCTCTCCTTGTGTGAAATAACACAGGCAAGACCTAATATAATCCTTTAGTTGTCAGTTGTTACCCTGATACCCAAAGGGTGTTCGGCAGCAGTGACATAAACTGCATCGCGGACCCCGGGTTCAGTTGCAATCCATTATATAATAAAGTTGTTGCAACCGAGCGCATAACACTCAGTATGTATTTCAGGAGGCACACTGATGCTCACAGGCTCAGTCTGGGTTACACAAAAATATAATAAGAAGTTAAAGGGGTACTGTATCAGCAGATACCAGGTATATATAGTATACACTATGTTCCAAATTATTATGCAAATTATATTTTTCTCTGATTTTCCTAAGTGGTAGGTGCAAATGACAGTCAGTCTAATAAAAGTCATCACCCGTTAGAGTATACATCGAATTTTATTTATGAATCCTCCCAGTATAATCTCCAAAATGGAAAAAAACTCAAAATGCACTGTTCCAAATTATTAGGCACAGTAGAATTTCTGAACATTTGATCTGTTTTAAAGAACTGAAAATGCTCATTTGTGGAATTTGCAGCATTAGGAGGTCATATTCACTGAACAAAAAAGCTACTTAACTCCAAAACATCCTAACAGGCCAAGTTACATGTTAACATAGGAACCCTTCTTTGATATCACCTTCACAATTCTTTTATCCATTGAACTTGTAGGTTTTTGGAGAGTTTCTTCTTGTATTTCTTTGCATGAAGCCTCCCAGAGCTGCTGTTTTGAAGTGAACTGCCTCCCACCCTCATAGATATTTTGCTTGATGATACTCCAAAGGTTCTCTATAGGGTTGAGGTCAGGGGAAGATGCTGGCCACACCATGAGTTTATCTCCTTTTATGCCCATAGCAGCCAATGACTCAGAGGTATTCTTTGCAGCATGAGATGGTGCATTGTCATGCATGAAGATGATTTTGCTCCTGAAGGCACGTTTCTGCTTTTTATACCATGGAAGAAAGTTGTCAGTCAGAAACTCTACATACTTTACAGAGGTCATTTTCACACCTTCAGGAATCTTAAAGGGCCCTACCAGCTGTTTCCCTATGATTCCGGCCCAAAACATGACTCCACCACCTCCTTGATTACGTCGCAGCCTTGTTGGGACATGGTGGCCATCCACCAACCATCCACTACTCCATCCATCTGGACCATCCAGGGTTGCTCAACACTCATCAGTAAACAAGACTGTTTGAAAATTAGTCTTCATGTTTGTCTGGGCCCACTGCAACCATTTCTGCTTGTGAGCACTGTTTAGGGGTGGCTGAATTGTAGGTTCATGCACCACAGCAAGCCTTTGAAGGATCCCACACCTTGTGGTTCGAGGGACTCCAGAGGCACCAGCAGCTTCAAATATCTGTTTGCTGGTTTGTAATGGCTTTTTAGCAGCTGTTCTCTTAATCCGATGAACTTGCCTGGCAGAAACCTTCCTCATTTTGCCTTTATCAGCACAAACAAGTCTGTGCTCAGAATCAGCCACAAATCTCTTAACAGTACGATAATCACGCTTAATTTTTCTGGAAATATGTAATGTTTTCATCCCATGACCAAGGCATTGCACTATTTGATGCTTTTCAGCAGCAGAGAGATCCTTTTTCTTTCCCATTTTACTTGAAAACTCTGGCCTGCCTAATAGTGTGGAACATCCAGTTTTCCTTTTATTGGGCTCACATGGCAAACTAATTATCACAGGTATCTGAGATTAATTTCAGTGATCCAAAGAACCCTGAGACACAATACCATCAATGGGTTTCATTTACAAAAAAAAAAAAAAACGCTATGACACTTAAAACCAATTTGCATAATAATTTGGAACATAGTTTAGTCCAAATATTCAAAATCTCAGTATGTATTTCTGGAGGCAGACACTGACGCTCACAGGCTCAGTCTGGATTACACAAGAATAGAATAATAAAAAGGGGTACTGTATCACCAGATACCAGGTATATATAGTATAGTCAAAACATTCTAAATCTCCGGATATATTTCAGGAGGCAGCAACTGACGCTCTCAGGCTCAGTATGTATTACACAATAATATAAAAAGCTGAAAATGGGTACTGTTTCACCAGATACAAGGTATATAAAGTATAGTGAAAATATTATAAAGCTCCGTATATATTTCAGGAGGCAGACTGACGCTCAAAGGCTCAGTATGGATTACACAAGAATATCAAAAGATCCGCAAGAAATAATCACACATATGGGCTAATGTTCCAGGTGACAATGATGCACTTAGAGTGGTGGTTCGAGGAGGACTTTATGGCAAAAAGGAAACTGTATCAAAAGCGGACAGCTGGATACAGTCTAGGGGCATTGTAAATCTCCGTATATATTTACGGAGTACCAGACAGACGCTCACAGGCTCAGTGTGGATTAGGCCACAATTTGAACAGCTGAAAAAGGGTACTGTATCAGCAGATACAAGGTATATCTCTGTATATATTTCAGTAGGCAGAGTAACGCTCAAAGGCTCAGTATGGATTACACAAGAACATCAAAAGATCCACAAGAAATTATCATGTGGGCCAATGTTCCAGGTGTCAATGATGCACTTAGAGTGATGGGTGGAGGAGGACTTTATGGCAAAAAGGGGACTGTTTCAGAAGCGGACAGCTGGTTACAGTCTAGGGGGCATTGTAAATCTCTGTATATATTTACGGAGTACCAGACAGACGCTCACAGGCTCAGTATGTATTAGACCACGATTTGAACAGCTGAAAAAGGGTACTGTATCCGCAGATACAAGATATATATAGTATAGTCAAAACATTTGAAATCTCTGTATATATTTCAGGAGGCAGACAGTGACGCTCTCAGTCTCAGTATGTATTACACAATAATATAAAAAGGGTACTAATTAGTGTTGAGCATTCCGATACCGCAAGTATCGGGTATCGGCCGATATTCGCTGTATCGGAATTCCGATACTTAGTTCCGATATTTTCCATATATCGTATACCGGAATCGGAAGTTCCCATAATTCTTTGAGAGGCAATGTGATTTTAGTCAGCCAATGAGGAATCCTAAGAAGTGTGGGCACATCCTGTACTGCTGCGGTCATGTTAACTAATGGCATGGCTGTGATTGGATGCTGAAATGATGTCAGAATGCACTATAAAAGGCGCCGCCGCCATTTTAGCGTCACTGTGCTGTGAACTCAGTTAGGGAAAGAACGCTGCTCTACTGACTCTGAGGGACAGTTAGAGATTGCGATTTAGTGTACTGTGCTTTAGGCAGGCTAGTTTACCACCGGCTGTGTAAAGCTTCCTTTTGCCTGCAGTGTTGTTTTAACAGCTCTGCAAGGTGTGTGTGAGTGCAGGTGACGCTGCAGTTTGCTCTGTATGCAACGCTGTCTGTAGGCATCTGCACGTGTCACTGACAGACTCTTTTTTTTTTCTTCAGTGTACTTCTTGCTGCTCCATGCAATTGAAATAATAGTGTGACGTGCTTCCATCCGTATACAATACCTTGGTTGCAAACACTATAGAAGTCCACAAAGGAGCCTTTCACAGCAAGTGAACAGTTGTGTTTCAGTGTTCACTGCAGTCTGTGATTTTTTTTTTTTTTTTGAGTGCAGATCACGCTCCAGTTACTTCAACTAATGCTGCGTGTACTCTGCTGAGCGTCTGTCACTGGCTCATCCTTGTAATTTTTCAAAAATTGCTGCTGCTTTCTTCTATTTAAAATTTACAAAAATCTATTAGTGTGACGCTCTTCCATCAAAATACAATACATTGCTTGCAAACATAATAGAAGTCCACAAAAAGGCCTTTCACAGCAAGTGAACAGTTGTGTTTCAGTGTTCACTCTAGTCTGAGGTTTAATTTTTTTGTAGGAGTGTAGATCCCGCTCCACTTACTTCAACCACCGCAGCGTGTACTCTGCTGAGTGTCTGTCACTGGCTCATCCTTGTAATTTTTCAAAAATTGCTGCTGCTTTCTTCTATTTAAAATTTACAAAAATCTATTAGTGTGACGCTCTTTCCATCAAAATACAATACATTGCTTGCAAACATAATAGAAGTCCACAAAAAGGCCTTTCACAGCAAGTGAACAGTTGTGTTTCAGTGTTTACTGCAGTCTGTGATTTTTTTTTTGAGTGCAGATCACGCTCCAGTTACTTCAACTAATGCTGCGTGTACTCTGCTGAGCGTCTGTCACTGGCTCATCCTTGTAATTTTTCAAAAATTGCTGCTGCTTTCTTCTATTTAAAATTTACAAAAATCTATTAGTGTGACGCTCTTCCATCAAAATACAAATACATTGCTTGCAAACATAATAGAAGTCCACAAAAAGGCCTTTCACAGCAAGTGAACAGTTGTGTTTCAGTGTTCACTCTAGTCTGAAGTTTAATTTTTTTGTAGGAGTGTAGATCCCGCTCCACTTACTTCAACCACCGCAGCGTGTACTCTGCTGAGTGTCTGTCACTGGCTCATCCTTGTAATTTTTCAATAATTGCTGCTGCTTTCTTCTATTTTACATTTACAAAAATCTATTAGTGTGACGCTCTTCCAGAGGACAGCGTTTGTTGGCCAGTTGTGAGTCTGCAGCACATGGTTGATTTCATGCTGCACTGCCTGAGAAACGACCGCCGCATCGGCCACATTCTCACCACGTCAGATTATTGGGTGTACACCCTCCTAGACCCTCGTTACCGGGACAACTTACAAAGCCTCATCACACCGTTGAACCGGGACCGTAAAATGCTGGAGGACCAAGACACACTGTTGAAATCCATAATGTTCTCCATTCCAGCCGAGAGCGCTGCTGCTGCTACTGCTTTACAAAGCAGCTCTGTGCGTCGAGGCATTGTAGACACCTCTGCAACAAGAGGGAGCACAAGCAGCGCCTCTGCACAGGGCAAGAGCTGTATGTTACAAATGTGGCGAAGTTTTGTGACAGCGCCACCAAGGTGTACACCATAGTGATGGAAAATCTAGTTAATTTTGGTGATTAGTTCACCATGAACTAGTTCACTGAAAAGATTAGTTCAAAAGATTAGTTCATTTAGTTCATTTAGTTCAGTTTTTCTCCACCCTATCCTGTGAGGAGCTGATAGGAAATGCATCATGTGACCTCTGAACTAAATGAACTAGATGAACTGCTGAACAAAATGTTCTATTGAGAATGACTCAGGACAGCCTAGGTCAATCTGATGCCTCTGACTGAGCCCAGCAGTGCCACATGATGATTGTGTATGAGGGGGCTGAGAAGCAGTTCAGCATCCACCATTTTAAGAACAGAACAGGGGTCAGTGTTAAAGATTTTAGCAAGACTGATCTTCTAGGCTAGAGGCATGAACTACACACAGAAACACTCTCTCATACACACATATGAGCTGTGTCTGTGTACTGTGTGTGCAATTTCATTTTTTATTAATAATATTATTATTACTGTTATATTTGTATTTGATGTGTGGTATGCCTTGGAGGTGCTGGCTTGCCCTGCTGCCAGTGTATTATCTGAGCGCGTGTTTAGTGCTGCAGGTGGTGTACTAACAGACCGTCGCATGCGACTATCCTCAGACAATGTAGACCGGCTTATTTTTCTGAAAATGAACAAGGCATGGATCTCACCTGAATTTGCCTGTCCGTTTTCAGATTAAATAACTGTTTGCCAAAGTTTTCCAAGTCTCCTGTTATGTTCATCTTTCTACCACCTGAACTCTACTTCCTGGGCTACAACACTGCCAGTCACAGGGGAATGATCATTTACAAAACAAAATGTTATCCCCAACAAATAGTAGCGCAACGACTCCAGTGCCCACTTTATCGCCAGGCACTCTCTCTCTACAATGCTGTCTCTGTTTTTTGATGGAGTAAGTTTTAGACTCAGGAAACTAATGGGATGCTCCTCCCCGTTAAGCTCCAGTCCTGAGACAACACGGCACCCAGACCTACCTCTGACGCATCAGTCTGGACAATGAATTCTCTTTTGAACTCGGGTGTGCTCAAAACTGGTGACCCACACAGTGCCCCTTATATTGCCCCTGTTGATGACCCCTTGCTGATTTATTAACCGGGTCCACCAGATCCATGGGTATTCTCTCAAACTGGACCTCTAAAATTTTTAATGGCACCAGGGACTCACTAAATGAGGCTGAGGACTGTGTACCTGGCGCATGCGACAAGAGTTACAATACCGTTTAACTTCTTGATAGACCCCCAGCCAGTAAAACCGTTGTATAATTCTGTGTAGGGTTTTCTTTTGGCACAAAATGTCACCCTAGTCCATTACCAACCTCCGATATGACTGCGGTAGCAGCAATTGCTAAAAAATTTCAACATGTATTTTATAAACCTGATACAGCAAATCTTGGTTCAGCTCTAATTGTTTAAATACTGTAGCTGCCCCGGGGTGTTGGGGTTCCCCATTGACAACCAGTAAATTTTCACGGGCTAGACTCAACGTAGGGGCCGCGAGTTGCGCCTTAACAAATTTGTCACCTGTCACATTTAAGTATTACAATTCAGGTCTCGGTGTCAAATCTTCCATCTCCCCAACTAACACTTCGATAGGAGAGGGGTTTTCCTACTCCACCGAAGGCAAAGGTAATACTGCCCACTGCACACATGTGTTATGCATAGTGAGACTGATAGTAGCCAACAAAGTAGCTAACAAAGGCCACTTGTGATCGCCCTATCAGCGCAGGAACAATGCTACTCAAAAGATCTGCCATGATCCTGGACAAAATCTTGATATAATGGTCAATGAGTGAGAATGTACGATAGGATCCAGGCAGATGTGAAGGTTTGTTTGGTTTTAGTAGCAACTTCATGTGTGACATGTTTGAATGGTTGGGCAACCCTCCTGTCTCCAATATATGATTGAAGGTGCGACAAATGTGGACGGGATATCCTCACTCAATAATTTAAATAATTTGGCTGTAAACCCGTCAGGTCCTGGAGCTTTCCCGTATTTAAAGTAACTTATCGCCGCTGTCACTTCCGTCACCTCAATTTGTTTTTTTAAAAGGAGAAGCTGATAGTTTGTGATGGATGGTAACCGTATTCCATCTACAAAGGTGTTACCCTCCGCACTATCCGTATGTTCCACCTTATATAAGTCTGAGTAGTATTCTTGTAGAATGGTGTTTATGGTTCGAGGGTCTGTGTTCATGATCCCATGTTTATTCGTTAACGCTGTAATATGTTGATGACAAATGTGATTTCCTTTCGCTAGTCGTGCTAATAGTCTCCCTCATTTGCTACCATAACGATATACATCGGCTCTATAATTGTTATTACTGCTTCTCTCTCGTCGATATACCCATACGTGTAAGTCAGCCTTAGCCTGCTTACATCTATTTTTAACCTGTGTTGATGAACTTGTCTTGTTTGCCGTGTACCTATCGCGTAATATCCTGCTAGCCTGCGAGTAGTTTGTCGCGATCTTCTTTTTTAGCGTTGTCTGATAACCTATTAGTTTCCCGCGCATTACTCCCTTCCCTGCTGCCCATAAAAGTTCCGGCCTATCCTAGTATCTCCATTATCCCTTACATATTAAAAACACCATTGCTTCACGTGATGTCGAAACTTCTCATCCATTAACAAATAGGTCGGGAAGCGCCAAGTTTGGTTTGGCCCCATCTGCACCATATCTGGCAGGGTCACTGATACGGGCGCGTGGTCATATATAGCTACGTTGTGCACATCTGCCTCTTCCACTCCCCTTAATAGCTCCTGTGCTAGCAATATATAATCTATTCTGGACCAAGAGTCATGTGGCGCCGAATAGAATGAATATTCACTGCCAACTGGGTTCAGGTGTGTCCAAATGTCTACAAAGTTACTCGTGTCTAGCAAGGGTTATTATAAACGTGTGTCATGTGATCGCACATTCATTCGCATCGACCTACAGTTCTTCACTGGTTCGATTCACCATATTTAAGTCACCACCGTGGGTGGTTTTAATGCTCTCCTATCGGCCTGATATGCTTGGATACCTGGGATAAATTCAGGAACGTCTCCAAACTCCCTACTCACATGTCAGCGCAAGAACCGTAAGAGAGAACGTGCTTGTTTTGTTGCACATAGGTGGAGTTTTATACAGTAAATGATTACTGCTGTCTTATTTTTTGCGTCCCAAGGGCAGAATAAGTCTGCGTAACGTTACATTTTACAGACACTCATATAATAGACACACGCTACCCTAACCGTGACACAAGGAAGGTATTGTTGCCGGATAAAGCCGCCATTTTAGCGTCACTGTGCTGTTAATTCTGTTTGGGACAGAACGCTGCTCTGCTGACTCTGAGGGACAGTTAGAGATTGCGATTTTGTGTACTGTGCTTTAGGCAGGCTACTTTACCAACCGCTGTGTACATCTTCCTTTTGCCTTGCAGTGTTTTTTTCACAGCTCGGCAAGGTGTGTGTGTGAGTGCAGGTGACGCGCTGCAGTTTGCTCGGCATACAACGCTGTATGTAGGCATCTGCACATGTCACTCTCACACTCTTTTTTTTTTTTTTTTCTTCTTTAGTGTAATTCTTGCTGCTCCATTCAATTGAAATTATAGTGTGACGTGCTTCCATCCGTATCCAATACATTGGTTGAAAACACTGTAGAAGGACACAAAAAGCCCTTTCACAGCTAAGAGTTGTGTTCACTGTAGTCTGAGATTTTAATTTATTCAATTTTGATCACGCTCAAGTTACTTCTTCAAGCAATGCTGCTTGTACTCTGCTGAGCGTGTCTTACTGCCTCATCCTTGTTATTTTTCTCGAATTGGTGTACATATACATCAAAGTAGTCTTCATTTTGATCGAAATCCAAGCAGGTACCCGGACACTCTATGGCTGCTTTTATACGGTGGACTGGCTCCAACATTCAATAAGATTTAAGATGCAATCGGGCACCTTGTCAAGGCCCAATCCTCTTCTCCCTCTGATATAATAATAATAATAATAATCTTTATTTATATAGCGCCAACATATTCCGCAGCGCTTTACACTTTAACAGTTTCAAAACACAAGTCATAGGTAACAACGTTAACAATACAATAATTAAAGCAAAATCAGCCGACCCTGCTCGTGAGAGCTTACAATCTACAATGAGGTGGGGGAGATACAAAGTACAGGTGTGTATATATAATGGTGCATTTCCAATGATGGTCCAGCCATCTTGAGGGAGTGAGGCATGGATGGAGATAGTGAATGGGCTCCACATACACACTTAAACATAGAACGACTTTGGTTATTGAATGTGATAGGCCACTCTGAACAAATGTGTTTTGAGGGAGCACCTGAAACCAGGCAAATTGTGGATAGTCCTAATTTCTTGTGGTAGAGCATTCCAGAGGATTTGCGCAGCGCGGGAGAAGTCTTGGAGTCGGGAGTGGGAGGTACGGATTACTGCAGAGGTTAGTCGAAAGTCTTTTGCAGAGCGCAGCAGTCGGTTAGGCCGATAGATAGAAATGAGGAGGAGATGTAGGGGGTGCTGCACTGTGGAGAGCTTTGTGGGTGAGAACCAGTACTTTGAATTGGATCCTATAATGAATGGGCAGCCAGTGTAAGGACTGGCGAAGAGCGGACGCGTCCGAGTACCGATTAGCCAGATGGATGACCCTGGCTGCTGCATTAAGGATGGACTGGAGAGGGGATAGTCGAGTAATGGGGAGGCCAAGTAATAGAGCATTGCAGTAGTCCAGGCGGGAGTGGATCAATGCTACAGTGAGGGTTTTTGTTGTTTCCATGGTGAGAAAAGGACGGATTCTAGAGATGTTCTTTAGGTGTAGACGGCAAATATCTAACAAACAGGTCATGCTGGAGAGACTTGCACCTACTGCCACTCAGGGTCTTCAGCTCCTTTGTGAGAAACTAATGTTTGGCCAGCCAGTATATCAAATAAAGTTCATGAGAAATGGGAACTGTGGTTGGCTTCACTTTTGGTACTGGGTGCTAATACCAAACCATGGTGTGCCATTCAATGGATATTCCTGGCTGGTTGGAGACAAGCTCATTCCCACAGAAAAGTACCAGAAAGCTAAGGAGATGGTGGCCTCTCTCAACATGAAGGAGTTTGCTCGTTGTCTAGGAGACCGACCACCCCTGCTGTGTACCTTGTCAACGTTGTGTTGAAGCTTGCAAGGATTAAGAGGTTACAGTGGTAAGTCTGGTTTTTACTAAAGATCCTGCTGTGTATTATAGTTTTTATGTTTTAAAAAAAATTTATCTTAGGAATGTTAAATAACTTTTTTTTTTTTTTAAATACAATGTATCTTATGAATGTTAAATATTTTTTTTTTTTTATAAAATAAAATGTATGTTATGAATGTTAAATAACTTTTTTTTTTTTTTTTTCAGGTATTTGATCTACCGTAGCTAGTTGCTGATCGTTGACTCTACACCCCTCTCCCCAGAATGTTACTCGGTTTATGGGGAGAAAATCACCGCTATTCCAGACTGATTTAATGTTAATGTGTCTGGCTCTTACACAGCACACAGCACTTGATGTTAGTTTATCTTTTTCCTAAATTATTTGTTACACTGCCCTTCTCACATTTTATTTGCACTTTTTTTTAAGCACAAGTTTTTTTACACTTCCTTGTTCTGTAAGTAGGCTTAATGGTTAAATGTTTTATACTAGATGTAAATATGTAACATGTAAATTTTATATTAAGATTTTGCAAATTATTAGGTCCACACCATCAGGCTCTTTCGTCCCCTCTCCCTCAGAGTAGCGGTAATATATCGGACCCCAGGCTCGCCCACACAGTTCCTTGACCACTTCTCTGCCTGGCTGCCGCATTTTCATGTCCTCAGAAGTACCAACCCTTATCCTTGGAGACTTCAACATCCCCATTAACAGCCCTACTTCCACACTCAAAACACATTTGTTCAGAGCGGCCTATCACATTCACTAATCAAAGTCATTCTATGTGTAACTGTGTGTGTGTGTAGCCCATTCACTATCTCCATCCATCCCTCACTCCCTGAAAATGGCTGGACCATCATTGTAAATACACCATTGTATATAAACAACTGTACTTTGGAGCTCCCCTCCTCATTGTAGATTGTAAGGTCTCACGAGCAGGGGCGGCTTATATTGCTTTAATTATTGTATTGTTAACGTTGTCACTTATGACTTGTGTTATGAAACTGTTAAACTGTACAGCGCTGCGGAATCTGTTGGCGCTATATAAATAAAGATTATTATTATAGAGGCCCACTCAGTAGTGGTGAAGTGAACGGCGCAAATTGCGAGTTGATTGCGACTGATGCAGCTGATACTCCATTACTGCTGGCTGCTGCTCACACAACCGCTCCAACATATGTAACGTGGAATTCCACCTGGTGGGTACGTCACAAATGATGCGATGTTCAGGAAGGCAAAATCTGTGTTGCAGAGCTGCAATGCGCGATCTGGCCATGGTGGAACGTCGCAAGTTAGCGCACTGTAGGCGGACCTTGTGCAGCAGTGCATCAAGATCCGGATAGTCCCTCAAAAAACTCTGGACGACCAAGTTTAGCACATGTGCCAGACATGGTATGTGAGTGACGTTGCCTAGACCCAGACCTGCCACCAGATTTCGGCCATTGTCACACACTACCAAGCCTGGCTGGAGGTTCGCTGGCAAAATACACATGTCGCTCTCTTCCTTTATGGCATTCCAGAGCTCCAGCGCTGTGTGGCTTTGATTCCCCATGGAAATTAATTTCAGGACGGCCTGTTGACGTTTGGCCACGTCTGTGCTCATATCGGTCAACAGGCTCGCTGTCTGGGTGTTATGTTTAACACCAATCTCTCCTTCACCTCCCATATACAATCTGTTGCCCGCTATTGCCGCCTACACCTAAAGAACATCTCTCCCGAATCCAAGACTTCTCCCGCGCTGCGCCAATACTGTGGAATGCTGTACCCCAAGAAATTAGAACTATCCACAATTTGCATGTTTTCGGGCGCTCACTCAAAACACATTTCTTCATAGCGGCCTATCACATTCACTAATCAAAGTCATTCTATGTGTAAGTGTGTGTGTGTAGCCCATTCACTATCTCCATCCATCCCTCACTCCCTCAAAATGGCTGGGCCATCATTCTAAATACACCATTGTATATACACACCTGTACTTTGTATCTCCCCCACATATTTGTAAATTGTAAGCTCTCACGAGCATGTGCGGATTATATTGCTTTCATTATTGTATTGGTAACGTTGTTACTTATGACTTGTGTTCGGAAACTGTTAAACTGTAAAGCGCTGCGTAATCTGTTGGCGCTATATAACTTAAAGATTCTTATTAAGCGTTCACGGGTCCATGTGGAGGTAGACCGTGACGGCTCCTGCAATGATGTTTCTGAGGAACTGGAGAAGGAGGAGTCAATGTGTACAAACTTGATTCCCGCAATCCTTGTAGTTGCCTAAACACGTACAGCGCCACTCGCAAGATCTGTACCCGGCTCCACAACATTGACCCAATGGGCAGTAAGGGAAAGGTATCGTCCCTGGCCATGGGTACTGGTCCACGCAGCGGTGGTCAGGTGGACATTGCTACTGACGGAGTTTAGTAGCGCATGTTTAATTTTAACCTCAACAACATGCTTTTGCAGACCAGGGACGGCTTGCCTGCTGAAATAAAATCAGCTTGGCACATTGTATTGTGGGACTGCCAATGCCATTAAGTTCCGTAAACTGTCAGTCTCCACCAGCCTGAATGACAGCATTTCAAGGGACAGGAGTTTTGCAATGCCAGCATTCAGAGCCTGTGCTCGTGGATGATTTGCCGAGATTGGGCCTACACCCGATACGCCACAACCTGACACCCACAGATAAACAAGCCATAAAATCTATGAAAGATAACCCAACATTATTATTAAACCAGCAGATAAGGGGGGTGCTATCGTTATTATGAATAAGACCCAATCTATTGCCGAAATTCATAGACAACTGTCAGTTAACCTAACCTACAGACAACTCAATTGTGACCCTACATTTTACATCTGTCAAAAAATTGATCGTATCCTGACAAAACATCTTTAATTGATCACCATAGACTGTAAGACTATGACATTCCTTAATATTCAATACCCCATCACCCCTGTTTTCTACACACTCCCAAAAATCAACAAAAAACTACATTATCCACCCGCATACCCTAGAGGGATAATTCTCCGTGTTCTACAGTATCACTCAAATGTTTAACATGTTGCCTAATTGCTATGTATATATATTCTTCACCCTATGTATATATTGTATATATTGTATATATTATTTATTGTCATTGACTGTACATTTTTCTATCTCTTCCAGCGACTATTTGATAAAGGCCACTGCGTTGCCCAAAACGTCAGTCAGTAGTCTCATAGCTATTTCTTTTTTCACATCAAGTGTGCAATAAAAATTTCAAATTTAACCATGACATATGCAGTTAAACTTGTGCAGTGATTCTCTATAGACTGTACATCTTCAGTGTGTCTTTGTAACTCAACTACGTGTTTTCTCCGCACATGTTTACACATATTTGTGGTATTGAGGTTACTGACACTTTACCTCTTTTTACTTTTTGATTACACAGCTTGCATTTGACATAGCAAATATCATCTGCAAGTGTGTGAAAAAAGGACCACGCAGTGCAAGTCCTGGGAGCGTCCGTTTAGACTTTTGTAAGAGAAATCCGAACAGGTGCCAAAATGGAGGCTACAGGCAACAGAGTATGCAGCCTAACTCTCCCTCCTGTTTGTACCGTTGGGGCAATCGCTTCCTCAGAGCTGCTACCACCACCTTCCTGTTCCTCACGCCATGTTGGGTCTTGGACCTCATCATCTCCACTAACCTCTTCCAACACCTGCTGCTGTTGGGTGGTCTGGCCACCACCATGCTCAACAGAAACTGGCACCTGAGTCTCATCATCATCAGATGCGTTCTGCGGTGTGCTGACCATCGGCACTGTCTCACCCGCCTCTTCAGATTCAGAGAGACACAGCTGTTGCGCATCACTGCATACTCCCTCTTCTTCACATTCCAGAATGCTGCTTTGGCTGTGCCCCTGTTTGCAAACCAACAGATTCTGAGAACAGAAGCAGAGACTCAGCTGGCTCCTGTACAGAACTCTCGACTGACTGGGCAATTTGGCAGGCGGTGAAGAGACAGATGGTTGATCAACAGTGCTGTGTTCCTGAGAGGAGGTGGAAGCAATTGAAGTCGATGCATTGGACCCTGGGCTCCAACACCTCCAGTTGTTGCCTGTAAGTGCTGTTAGCACAGTCAACACTTGCTCCTGTGTTACTGGGGTTGAGTAATGGCAGCTGTTCCCCTGCTGTGTGTACGACAAAAAGTCATGCTGCCTCCACCCTGTCCTCCTCTCATCCCTGGGCTCCAACACGCCAGTTGTTGCTCAGAAGTAATTGGCACGGGTACTGACTCATGCCCACCCTGGTTACAGCACCACAGCTGTTTCCTGGCAGTGTCAACGTAAATTAGCCTCCAATAAGTTGTCCTGTCATGTTGCATTCTGGTTATCCGACTCTATGGTGCCTGCAGTTTAGGTGATTCCTATGTGTGCTGTGGGATATGTAAATAAAGGCTCTTTCCGTTGTGAAAATTGGACAAGCACCCACTGTAGGACTGTGTGATTTGGTAACTGCAGACGGCTTGCGGCCTGTCAACTTACATTTTCATGGGTGCCTTATGGTACCCGTCCGAGTTCCAGTACCGTCAGCTGGTTCTCCACAGTGCCTTTGGCCTAGATGCCTCCATCTCGGTATCCGAGTTCCTGCAATGTCTGCTTGTCCTTGGTAGTGCTTTGGAGCACAGGTACCTCCTGCTTAGTAACCGTGTCCCAGTAACGTCAGCTGGTCCTCGGTTGTGCCATTGGCTCTTTTCCTTCTGCTGCCCCTCCGGGTTCCAGCACAGTCAGCTGGTCCTCGTTACTTGCATTGGCTCTTGTACCTTCTGCTACCCGTCCGGGTTCCAGTACCGTCAACTGGTTCTCCGCAGTGCCTTTGGCCTAGGTGCCTCCATCTCGGTATCCGAGTTCCAGCAACGTCTGCTGGTCCTTGGTAGTGCTTTGGAGCACAGGTACCTCCTGCTTAGTAACCGTGTCCCAGTAACATCAGCTGGTACAAGGTTGTGCTACAAATACAAGATACAGAACAAGAGACACAAGAACAATAAGCAGAAGATCTAAAAGCAGAAGAACATGAAGTATAAGACCAAAATGAAGAGCAAAATATATGCTCTAAATTATAAGCAGAAGAAGACTAAGCAGTGTATGGGGGTGAGTCCGTTCCTCCTCGTGGTGCCCCTGGTAAATGCCTGATGCTGCATGCTAAACTGAACACGGACAAATACTGTTGTAATTTAAATCTTTTGTGGCAGCAAGAACGGAACGATGAAAAAATCATACTTTTACAGATTACAAGTACAGGAATCTATGTCACAAATAAGAATATGATGAAGAAGATGAAGGACTATAATATGAAGAAGAATAATAGTTTAAAAAGAAATATATGAGTAATGTTAACAAAAGATGAAAAGCAAGAAGTTTTAGAAGAAGATAAAGAAGGTGAAGATGAAGAATAATTTGATGACAAAGATGATGCTGCTGAAGATTATGAAGGAGAAAGTGTGGCAAAAGTTAAAAAGGTGAAGAGCATGGAAGTTGTGAAACATACATATTTGCCAAAATAGAAAAAAGGTTAACAACATTGTCAATTTCTTCGTCAATCGAACGTATTTCCTAAAAAAAAAAAATTAATGCTATTCCATTGGATTGGGTTAAACATCTATGCCTTTAATGTCTCCTCAACCTCCCCCAATACATTCTACATTACTCTTTGTTGTTTTCCTTCATGTACAATTAACCTACAAGGCAAGAATGTTTTTTTTTTAATTTCGATATTTTGTTCCCATAGACTCACATTGGACTTCCGGTATCGGTATCGGGTATCGCCGATATTTTTTGGGTATCGGCGATACCATTCCGATTCCGATACTTTTGGATATCGGAAAGTATCGCTCAACTCTAGTACTAATAGTTTCACCAGATACAAGGTATATCTAGTATAGTGAAAATATTATAAATCTCCGTATATAATTCGTGAGGCAGACAATGAAGCTCAAAGGCTCAGTATGGATTGCACAAGAATATAAAAGTTTGTGGGTGGAGGAGGGGTGGTGAGGAAGCCAAGATAGGTAGGTGGAAAAAATGGCATATGTTGAGGTGTATAATGGAGGTAAAGCAGCTGCAAATGAATTCATTGGAGAAGTCCGAGGAAGAGGAGGCCAAAAAAAGGGGTACTGTATCACCAGATACAAGGTAGTATAGTGAAAATATTCTAAATCTCTGTATATGTTTCAGGAGGCAGCCACTGACGCTCTCAGGCTCAGTCTGGATTACACAAGAATATAATCAGAAGAAAAAGGGGTATTGTATCACAGGATACAAGGTAGTATACTGAAAATATTCAAAATCTCTGTATATATTTCCGGAGGCAGAGTAACGCTCAAAGGCTCAGTATGGATTACACAAGAATATATAAAGATCCGCAAGAAATAATCACACATGTGGGCCAATGTTCCAGGTGTCAATGATGCACTTAGAGTGGTGGGTGGAGGAGGACTTTATGGCAAAAAGGGGACTGTATCAGAAGCGGACAGCTGGATACAGTCTAGGGGGCATTGTAAATCTCCGTATATATTTACGGAGTACCAGACAGACGCTCACAGGCTCAGTATGGATTAGACCACAATTTGAACAGCTGAACAAGGGTACTGTATCAGCAGATACAAAGTATATATAGTATAGTCAAAATATTGGAAATCTCTGTATATATTTCAGGAGGCAGACATTGACGCTCTCAGGCTCAGTATGTATTACACAATAATATAAAAAGGGTACTGTTTCACCAGATACATGGTATATATAGTATAGTGAAAATATTTTAAATCTCTGTATATATTTCAGGAGTCAGGCAATGACGCTCACAGGCTCAGTATGGATTACACAACAATATAAATAGATGAAAAAGGGGTACTGTTTCACCAGACACCAGGTATATATAGTATAGTTAAATTATTGGAAATATCCGTATATATTTCAGGAGTCAGACAATGATGCTCACAGGCTCAGTATGGATTACACCAGAATATAAAAAGATCCTCACGAAAATAAGCACACATGTGGGCCAAGGTTCCAGGTGTCAATGATGCAAAAACAGTTGGGGGGAGGACGACTTTCTGCAAAAAAGGGTACTGTATCCCAAGCATACAGCTGTATGCAGTCTAGGGGTAATTGTAAATCTCTGCATTTATTTCCGGAGTAACAGACAGACGCTCTCAGGCTCTGTATGTATTACACCAGAATATACAAAGTTGAAAAAGGGTAAAGTATTGCAAGCGTAGAGCTGTGTTAATTTTTAAATGTCCGGATATATTTCCGGAGTAACAGACAGACGTTTACCGGCTCAGTATGGAATACACAATAATATAAAAAGGTGAAAAAGGGGTACTGTTTTACCAGATACCAGATATATATAGTATAGTTAAATTATTGGAAATCTCTGTATATATTTCAGGAGGCAGACACTGACGCTCTCAGGCTCAGTATGGATTACACGAGAATATAAAAAGTAGAAAAAGGGAAATGTATCAGAAGCGTACAGCTCTATATAGCATTGGGGTAATCTTAAATATCCGTTATGTGACTGGGGTTAGAGACTGAGGTATTGATACCAGAGTGTCTCCCTCGGTAGGCCACAGCAAAAGCATACGATTAGCGATGGATATGTGGAGGATGGATCAGGTGTTAATGAGTGTTTTATATATAAGGGAGTCAGCTTGAAGCAGGTCGGTTCAGAGAACTGAGAATGTAAAGGGACTGTGAATCCTCTCTTTCAAGTTTGCAAAGGTCTGTAGACAGCTGAGACTTGGTGGTAGCTCGTCCCTGCTTAAAGATGAGAGAACAAAAAGAGGACTTTCTGTGTGTGCTAGAAGGTTCTAGCTTGTGAGTCATCTGCCAACTTTGTGGGGGACTGTCAGGGTTGGCCCCTTACCGGGGCTTTTGACTCAGTTAGCAAGCACGTGCTTTGTAACTTTGGGATTCCAGTTCTTTCATTTGGGTAGTTAGTTTGATCAAGGAAACAAATAGGTATGGACAGGTCGCGTGATCTCAGTGTTTTGAATGTGTAAAGTGGAGGGTTGAATCAGTTCTCTGAGATGCAGTAAGTCACATATCCAGATCCTTTTATCAATTCAGATAGTTTGTGGCCCTCACGTGGGGCACTTCAAACAGGCTCTTCTGAGCAGAACCTGTGGTCTAACGCCTTAAAATGATTGGGGACTTTCCCCATTTCTTTGGTCTCCCGGCATACTTTCTCTCTCTCAGCACTTTATCATTTAATTCTAGGGCTGGAACAGCTCCTTGGAAATCTATCGAACTGCTCCACGCATCAGCTCAGAGGTTGCGAGCGTTGGTCATTGCAGATACCAATCATCATGAATTACCAAACTACATCTGGTAAATATTCCCTTTTTTACCAGGGCACGCCTCACTGCTCCGTAACTTTAATACACACCTGGACTAGTAACGTTGTTATATACTTTCCAGAGGAAAAATCACATTTTGGAAAGGAATAAAAGTTGTCAAGATACTGTATCAATTCTGTTGCATTTTTTATTTTATATCCTGTATATTTCAGAGTCGCAAGATCTTCTCTCACTCAATGGATTACACATGATATAGTAGAAGGGAAGTTGCCAGAAGGTTTCAGATATGCGTGTATTTTCTAGTATCGCTTATTGGTAACATAGATCCCCAGGCCAGATTTGTTTATAAGGTGACGTGTATGTTTTCAGAATTCATATAATGTTGGGGTAATTTTGGTTGTTTTTTGCTTAAAATTAACTCCACAGGAAACAGATGTAGCAGGTCAATTATCAATCTCTACCCAATTCCTATCTTGGCGCCTTTTTTGATAACAGGGTTGTGTTGCAGTAGGTCGATCCATTTTTTCAGGCTTTGGGGTTATTGTACGATGAGCCTAATGTCACTGATCAAGCTGAAAAAGCCTTGTTGGTATTAAATCAGGGGCTTGATGACGCTGAGTTATACTGTCAGAGATTCCGTAGGTGGGCAGTCCTGACCAAATGGAATGACGACGCTTTGGCAGCCCTTTTCCGGAAGGGTCTGTCAGATAATGTAAAGGATGTTATGGTGGGATTCCCTGTCCCCTCTGGTCTCAATGATTCTATGTCATTAGCGATTCAAATTGACAGACGTTTGCGTGAGCGGAGAAGTATGTGTGGAGTGGTGTTGCCTTGTGAGCCAGCTGCTGAGCCCATGCAGTGTGATGGAGTGGTGTCTGGGGCACAGCGTCATGAGTTTCGAAAGCGCAATGGGTTATGTTTCTACTGTGGTGATGCCTCTCATGCTATTTCAGTCTGCCCTAAGCGGGGAAGACATTTTGCACGCTCAGTTGTCTTGGTAGTGTTCAGACTAAGTTTTTATTAACTGTCACTCTGATATGCTCTCTGTCCTCATTTTCTGCTCAGGCTTTCGTTGATTCTGGAGCAGCTATTAACCTGATGGATTATGATTTTGCTAAACGTTGTGGGTTTCCCTTGATACCCCTACAGAAGTCTATTCCTTTACTGGGGATCGATTCTACCCCTTTGGCTGAGAATAAACCCCAGTTTTCTACTCAGGTGATAATGAGGGTTGAACCTGATCACCAGGAGTGCTGCAAATTTTTGGTTCTATATAATCGGCATGACATTATCGTGCTGGGTTTCCCTTGGTTACAGTCTCATAATCCTGTTTTGGATTGGAAATCTGTGTCTGTAACCAGTTGGGGCTGCCAATGTGTTAATACAACACTCCTGTTTTTTCTGCCTCCCCCCAGGCTGAGGATGTTCCTGACTTTTTGTTTGATTTTTCTGATGTGTTTAGCGAAAGTAAATCTGCATCCTTGCCTCCCCATAGGAGCTATGACTGCGCTATTGAATTAGTGCCAGGTAGTAAATTCCCTAAAGGTCGCCTTTTTAACTTGTCTGTACCTGAACATGACGCTATGCGGTCTTATATCAAGGAATCATTGGAGAAGGGTCATATCAGACCATCCTCTTCACCCTTAGGTGCCGGTTTTTTCTTTGTAGCCAAAAAAGATGGTTCATTAAGGCCGTGTATTGATTATCGTCTCTTGAACAATATTACTGTGAAATATCAATACCCGTTACCCTTGATTTCTGACCTGTTTTCCAGGGTGAAAAACGCTACTTGGTTTACCAAGCTTGACCTCAGGGGGGCGTATAACCTTATTCGCATTAAGCACGGGGATGAATGGAAGACGGCATTCAATACCCCTGAAGGGCATTTTGAGTACCTAGTGATGCCCTTTGGGCTCACTAATGCTCCTTCCGTCTTCCAGTCCTTCATGAATGACATTTTCAGGGATTTTGTGGACAAATTTCTGATTGTTTATTTGGATGATATCTTGATTTTTTCTAATGACTGGGACTCTCATGTGAAACATGTTCGAACTGTATTCCAGATTTTGAGAGAGAATGCTCTGTATGTGAAGGGATCAAAGTGTCTTTTTGGCGTACAGAAGATCTCATTTCTGGGATTCATTTTGTCCCATCTGTTATTGAAATGGACCCGGTCAAGGTTCAGGCCATCTGTGATTGGGTCCAACCTACTTCATTAAAGGCTCTTCGAGATTTTTGGGTTTTGCCAATTTTTATCGTAAATTTATTGGTAATTTCTCGGTTATTGTTAAACCATTAACTGATTTGACCAGAAAGGGTTCTGATGTGGTGAATTGGCCTCCTGAGGCAGTCTCTGCGTTCAGGAACTTAAGCAGAGATTCACTTCTGCTCCTGTTCTACGGCAGCCTGATGTTTCTCTGCCATTTCAGGTGGAGGTTGATGCCTCTGAAATTGGGGCAGGTGCCGTTTTGTCCCAAAAAGATCCAGAGACCTCTAAAAGTAACCCTTTTGCCTTTTTCTCTCGAAAATTTTCTCCTACTGAACGTAATTATGACGTGGGTAATCGGGAGTTATTAGCCATGAAGTGGGCTTTTGAAGAGTGGAGACATTGGCTGAGGGAGCCAAACATCAGGTGGTGGTCCTTACGGACCATAAGAATCTGGTCTATCTGGAATCTGCCAAGCGACTCAATCCTAGACAGGCCAGGTGGGCCTTGTTTTTTCACACGTTTTAATTTTGTGGTTTCCTTTCTTCCTGGCACTAAGAATGTTAAGGCGGATGCCCTCTCGAGGAGTTTCCTTGCGGACTCTCCTGAGTTATCTGATCCCTCTGTTATTTTGAAGGAGGGTGTAGTTCTTTCCGCCATCTCGCCCAATTTGAGACTTGCTCTGGAGGGGTGTCAGGAGGATAGGCCCGAGTGCTGCCCTGTTGGAAAATTGTTTGTCCCGGACCAATGGAAAAAGAGTGTGATGTCTGAGATTCATTGTTCCGCATTGGCTGGCATCCCGGAATTTTTGGTACCAGAGACTTGGTTAGTCGGTCCTTTTGGTGGCCTACCTTGTCTCGCGATGTCAGGAATTTGTGCAGTCCTGCGGGACTTGCTCTCGCTCCAAGCCTTGCTCTCGCTCTAGTGGTTTGTTGATGCCATTGCCTGTGCCCAAGAGACCATGGACCCATATCTCTATGGATTTCATTTCCGATCTTCCTGTTTCTCAGAGAATGACCACCATCTGGTAATTTGTGATAGGTTTTCCAAAATGATACATCTTGTGCCATTACCTAAGTTGCCTTCCTCCTCTGAATTGGTGCCGTTGTTCCTTCAGCACGTGGTTCGTTTACACGGCATTCCTGAGAACATTGTGTCTGACAGAGGAGTCCAGTTTGTTTCCAGATTTTGGAGGACTTTTTGTTCTAAACTGGGTGTTCAATTGTCTTTCTCCTCGGGATTTCATCCTCAGACCAATGGTCAAACTGAGAGAAAAAAATCAGACATTGGAGACTTATCTAAGATGCTTTGTGTCTGCTAATCAGGATGACTGGGTCTCTTTTTTGCCTTTGGCTGAGTTTGCTCTTAATAATAGGGCTAGCTCTGCCACTTTGATGTCTCCGTTTTTCTGAAATTCTGGGTTTCACCCTCGATTTTCTTCAGGACAGACGGAGGCTTCTGTCTGTCCGGGTGTTGACTCTGTTGTTGAGCGTATGCAGCAGATTTGGGACCAGGTAGTGGAGAGGTTGTCCCTCTCTCAGGAGAAGGCCCAGCGGTTTGCTAACCGGCATAGGACTGATGGTCCTCGTTTAAAGTGGGGGACTTGGTCTGGTTGTCCTCAAAGAATATTCCTATGAGAGTAGCATCTCCTAAATTTAAGCCTAGGTTCATTTTACCTTATAAGATCATGGAGATTATTAATCCTGTTTCTTTTCGTTTGCTTCTTCCAGGGACATTTAAGATCCATAAGGTGTTCCACAAGTCCTTGTTGAAGAGGTTTGTTGAGCCAGTGGTTCCTGCTGCTGTGCCTCCTGACCCTGTTTTGGTTGAGGGCAATCTGGAGTATGTGGTTGAGAAAATATTGGATTCTCGTTTTTTCTAGACGAAGACTCCAGTATTTGGTTAAATGGAGAGGTTATGGTCAGGAAGACAATTCTTGGGTGTTTGCTTCGGACATCCATGCTAGGAGACTTATCCGTGCGTATCATAGAACTCATCCTGACCGACCTGGTTGCTCAAGTGAGGGTTCGGTGACCCCTCCTCAAGGGGGGGTACTGTTGTGAATGGGTTTGAGATGAGTTCTGAGCAGAGGCTCCCTCTGGTGGTTACAAGCGGTACTAGTGAGGATTGTGAGGACTGGGAATCAGGTGTTACTGACTGGTCTTATATAAGGGAGTCATTTTCCCATCAGGGTTGCCGGTGATCAATTGTTCTGGTCTGAATCCTTCTTTCCAGTTTCCCTTGTAGCCTGCTGTGTCGTGTCTGCATCTCCTGCTATCAGATAAGACAATTTCTTCTTTTGTGTTGTTGCTATATTTTTGCTTTTTGTCCTGCACTTCTGTGGGGCCTTCAGGGTCCCCTCCGGGGGCTTTTGCCCTCTCAGTTTAGTTCAGCCACTGTGTTTTGTACTTTTGCTTTTTCCAGTTTTTTCAGTGGCTGCTGTTTTGTTTTTGTTACACCAGAGAACTAATTTAGGTGGTAGAGGTCGTGTGATCTCAGGTGATTTGAAATTAGTAGAGTTGGTGTTTTTCAGGGTTTTCTGAGATTGCAGTAAGTACCCTTCCTGTCCTTTTCTATTTAGATAGTTTGGGCCCCAGCGTTTGCTCATACTATTTTCTTTCTGTGTCAGTATTTCCTCTTGTCTAACCGCCATTACATGTTTGGGGGCTTTCTATTATCTTTGGGGTTATGCTCCGGGGCAGATAGCTTTCCTATTTCTATCTTTAGGTGTAGTTAGTTTCTCAGGCTGTGACGAGGCGTCTAGGACCAACGTAGGAACGCTCCACGGCTGCCTCTGGTTGCGGTGGTTGGTCAGGGTACTGCAATCTCATAGATTCCAACTGCTCTGGTGTATTTCCTTTTTACCTGCACTCCTCAGCTACCGTAACATAACATATCCGTATATGTGGCACCCCTGAGGGTTCAGTCACCACAGAGGTATTGCACCTCACTCAGAGGTGTGATTCTCCACTCTCAGGTAAGGCGGGAGCACCACCCAGGACTCAAACACCTGCACTCAACACAGACTATAGCAGCCGGGCACCCTGGACGTACCCTGCGGGAGGATGGTCTCATCCCAGGCTTGGTAGTAAAGAGTGTTTGGGTGGGTGGAGCTAGTAAGTAGGAGGGGGAGTGAAGCTTAGGAAGCAAGGATCAGAGTCTAGAGAGACGTGAGGAGGAAGTGAAAGGAGACAGATGTGTGGCGAAGCAGCTCCCTGTCAGGAGGAGTTGCAGAGGAAAGGAGTCTAGAGACAGACTCAGAGGGGACCTTGA
This sequence comes from Oophaga sylvatica, assembly GCA_033576555.1. Taxonomy (NCBI): domain Eukaryota; kingdom Metazoa; phylum Chordata; class Amphibia; order Anura; family Dendrobatidae; genus Oophaga; species Oophaga sylvatica. The sequence continues at coordinate 38,483 of JARQOD010005332.1, forward strand.
GCTGGGAAGAGCTCGGTCCCAGACGTGGAAAGAGAAGGAGAAAGAAGCAGAAAAAGAGAGAAGCTTCTGGAGAGAGAGAAGGGTCCTAGGGACACGGAGAGAGGGAGATCCATTCGTGGGGCCCAATCTATTTGCAGAGGGACTAGGTCGCAGAGGGAATTTGGCCCCTTAGCCTAGTGGAGAACTTTATGACTCAGCTAGCAAGCCGACTGCTTTGATAACTTTAGGGATCACAGTCAATAACCACATTCATCTTTGACGGAGATGCAGCTATATAGAATCAAGGAAACGCAGAGATAAGATGTTATCCGACAGGATTCGCAGCCGCTGATCTGGGACACTGTTTGTGAAGGTGCTGGAAAGGTGGAAGGCGTGGAATCAGCACAGTGAGATGGTCAGTGAAAGGAACACATATATACATCAAAGGGAGTCCAGGAAAGGTGTACCTCAATCTACCCGGGAGTTTGCTGAGCACCTCACGTGGAGGACACTGTACAAAGCGGGCATCTGTGCTGCAGACAGAACTGTGAGTAAAGCCTTGGAAACTGCAACTGACTGTCTCCTCAGTTTTTCCTGCGTCTCACACTCCACTCTTCTACATCTCTCAGCACCTTTATCATTTACAACATCACCCTGCCCTGAGACCACAATCTTTACCTTTGGAAATCTATTCCAACTCTGCTGCATCACACCATCAGTCTCAGAGGATCTGCACCGCAGCGCTGGTCATCTCTGACCAGATACCACAGGTGGCATCATGAATACCTTACTACAAACTCTATCATCCCCTGTAAAAATATTCCCCTTTTATTGGACGCCCAGGGCCACGGACCGGGTCACTGCTGCCGTGACGCATCCCTTTAATACACCATCCTGGTACTGAGTATCCCACTGCTCTGGCGGGCGTTCCATATATATTTCCAGAGTCAGACAAAGACTCTCACAGGCTCTGTATGGATTACACCAGAATATTAAAAGTTGACAAAGTGTACTGTATCAGAAGTGTACAGCTGTATACAGCATTGTTGTCATTTTAAATATCCGTATATATTTCCAGAGTCAGACAAAGACTCTCTCAGGCTCAGTATGGATTACACCATGATATAAAAAGTAGAAAAAGGGAAAGGTATCAGAAGCGTACAGCTCTATATAGCGTTGGGGTAATTTTAAATATCCGTATATATTTCCAGAGTCAGACAAAGACTCTCACAGGCTCAGTATGGATTACACCAGAATATTAAAAGTTGACAAAGTGTACTGTATCAGAAGCGTACAGCTGTATACAGTGTTGGGGTAATTTTAAAGGTTCATATATATTTCAGTCTCAGTAAGCCCGTCCAGACTCTCCACTACAGGAAACTAGATGTATACAGGTACAATTATCAAAGGCGATGCTAACCCTTAATTACTTTATCTGTGGAGACAGCAAAAATGGTTCTTTGTGAAGAAAGGGTTGCTGTATCGCAGTAGCGTCGATCCCATCACCGTTACTTTTCTCCATCAAATTGTGATGCCAAGGAGAGATGTAGACATGGTCCTCCCTGCCTTTCATGATCAGATTGGTCACTTTGGAGTGCAAAAGACAGAAGCCACAGGCCGTAGGCGATTCTATTGGATTGGCATGAGAGGAGACATAGAGAAATGTTGGCAGGAATGTCACACGTCTGTGTCTAGTAACACTGTGAAAGCTGGTCAGAAAGCAACACTGCATCCGATTGTGAGTCGACGTCCATTAGAAATGGTAGCCATTGATCATCTGAAGGTAGAGACCAGCAGGACAGGCCATAGCTACGTCTTAACCAGCATCAATCAGTTAACCAAATTTGTAGTGGCTATCCCTGTGAAGGATTTAACTGTCCAGACTCCACAGCGGTGGAGCAGGGAGAGTTAAGTATTGCAAGTGCTGGGGCCATGAGCAAGCAGAGGGGGCCCACTCATGGGCGACGGCACTGGCACAGGGCCCCTCATAGTACGCCCGTGTGTCTGATGGCGAGTGGGCCCATCCCATCATCAGAGACACTTTTTTGTACTATGAGGAACCCTGTGCCAGTGCCGTCGCCCCAGAGTGGGACCCCCACCTGCTCAGGGCACCGGCACTTGCCCAGGTGCGCCAGGAGGTGACCCCAGCACTGGGGGGGGACAGCCCAGATAGGGAGGTGGCAAAAATGGCATATGTTGAAGTGTAGGCTGGACGTTCAGCAGCTGCAAATGGAGGAATTGGAGAAGTCAGAGGAAGAGGAGGACAAAGCGAGCCATTTTGCTGGAAACCTGTGTCATCAGGGGAAAGTGGGACAAAATCATTTGAAACCCATGCATGGTTCATTTTAATAAAGGTTAGATCATCAACTTTTGTGTCGACAGACGGGTCCTTCTTTCTGTCAGGATTTATCCAGCAGCACTGAACACTCTTTCTGATAGCACACTACCAGCAGGGCAAGCGAGCTCCTGTAAAGCATATTGTGCCAATTCAGGCCAGGTGTTCAGTTTACAGGCCCAGTAGTCAAAGGGGAATGACCGGTGAGGGAGAACATCGATAGGGGAGGAGACGTAATTTGTAACCAGAGTTGACAACTGCTGTCTCCTGTCTGTTGCTATAGATTCCTGATTACCAGGCTTGTGAGCTGTCCGGGAGAAATCAGTCCACAACATGGTCATGAAACCCCTGTCTCCAACGCCAATTCAACTGTGTGCATCACGAACACCTCTTCCATGTTGCCCAGTACGGCTCATGGTAGAACCTGCACTGCTGCTGTTTGCTGGGAATGCCTCTAACAAACGGTTTACTTGAGTTGCTTGTTTGTTGGCCAATATTAGCTCGAGGTTCTCCTGTGGCATGATGTTCTGTAATTTTCCTTTATAGCGTGGATTGAGGATGCTGGCCAACCAGTAGTCATCATCCTTCATCATTTTGGCAATGCGGGGGTCCCTTTTTAGGATCCACAAGGCATAATCACACATGTGGGCCAATGTTCCAGGTGTCAGTGATGCACTGACAGCGGTGGGTGGAGGAGCACTTTCTGCCAAATCCACATCCCTCCAGTCATGTACAAACCCTGGACCTGAACTTGGCAAGCCAACATTTTCTCTTGCCCCTGAGAAGCATCCTCCTCCTCAAAATAATCATCCCCCTCCTCCTCCTCCTCTTCCTCTTCTTCCTCCACCTCGTCCAGGATAGTTCCCGGAGCAGACAATGGCTGAATGTCATCAAGGCTTCCCTGTTCCTCCTCTTCCTACTCCGCTGAAGATGCCTGTTCCTTAATGTGCGTCAAAGTTTGCAAGAGCAGATGCATAAGTGGGATGCTCATGCTTATGATGGTGCCGTCTGCGCTTACCAGCAGTTTGCATTCCTCAAAACACTGAAGGACTTTATAGAGGTCTTTCAGCTTTAACCACTGCACACCCGACAACTTCATGTCTGCCCTCAAACTACCTGCCCGTGTGTCCTCCCATAAATGCATTACAGCCTGCATCTGTTCGCACAGCCTCTCAACCATGTGCATGGTGGATTTCCACCTTGTTGCAACGTCTATGATTAGGCGGTGCTTGGGGAGGTTGAGCGATCGTTGCAGCCTCTGCATGCGACTGGAGTCTACGGACGAGCGATGGATGTGCGAGCACAGTCTTCGCACGTAATGAAGCAGGGCTGTTAACTCTGGATAATTATTTAAGAAGCACTGCACAACCAGGTTCAAGGTATGAGCCAGGCTAGGTATGTGTCTGAGTTTTGTCAGGGCTATGACCACCACAAAATTATGGCCGTTATCATTGACTACCTTGCCTGGCTCAATATGTATACTGCCCAGCCATGTCTCATTTTCTCACTGCAAGTAGTGGGCCAGTACCTCCGCGGTGTGTCTGTTGTCGCCCAAACACATCATTTGTAAAACAGCCTGCTGATGCTTACCACTAGCTGTTCGATAGTGGGACACCTCGTGTGCAACACTGGCAGTTGCTGATGGAGTGCTCGTGCGACTGCGCTCTCTTGACGAGCTTTCGCTTCTGGAGGAGGAGGAGGAGGATGGTTGAAGCCTACAGCCAACTGTTGCCTATACCGTGGGCTAGGCAGCACTGTCCCATTGCCACTGTCCCCTCTGGACCCTGCATCCACCACATTAACCCAGTGCGCAGTGATGGACACGTAACGGCCCTGGCCATGCCTACTGGCCCATGCATCTGTTGTGAGGTGCACCTTTCCACTCACTGATTGTTTGAGTGCATTGACAATGCGGTCTTTCACATGCAGGTGAAGGGCAGGGATGGCTTTTTTAGAAAAGAATTGGTGACTGGGTAGGTCAAAGCGTGGGACAGCGTAGGTCATGAGCTCTCAGAACGCTGCGCTTTCAACCAAACGGAAGGGCATCATCTCTAATTAGATCAGTTTGGCAATGCAGGCGTTCAAATCAAGTGTACGCGGATGGGAGGATGAGTACTTTCTTGTCCTACTCAGAGTGTCTGGTAGGGTGAGCTGGACTTGAGAGCTGCATATGGGGGAACTATCGGTGGACATGACGGACTGAGAGGTGGTTGTTGATGGTGATGATGGTGGTGGTGGTGATGGCCTAGATGCAGTCTTTCGTTGCAAAAACTTTGTGATTGCCTGACTGCTTTGGCCTTTGCGACGACACCTCAACATTTCTTGCTAGTGGTGTGCCAACCAGTGGGCTTACAGGGGGGGAAGCAATGGAGCGTTGCTGGCTAACTTCAGTCGGAGACGGTGCACATGTGCTACCTGAGTTTTTGTAGTCCGTCCACACTTGCAAGTTCATGTTCAGTAAATGTCTAAGCATGCAACTGGTGTTCAAATTTTTGAGATTTTTGCCTCGGCTAAAGGTCCTTTGGTACTTTTTACAGATAACCTTTGCCTCATCACTCGGATTTTGTTCAAAAAAGTGCCACACTGGACTCTACCTACTATGGTATGAATTTTCAGGGCTTGCACGCTGTGCTAATTTGCTGTTTGGCCAACCTGTCCTGCAGCTCGTTTTTATTAACACCTTTTTGGAATAATACGGACCTGCCAGATAACCCCAGCTGCGATGTCGATACCTGCTGTGGATCCTTCTCCTCTTGTGAGCTAGTGCCAGCGGCACTCTCTTCCCCTACTGGATGCCAATCCGGATCAACAACTGGGTCATCCATCACCTCCTCTTCAATTTCATCTGCGCCTTCCTCTGTGTCACCGTGTAAGGTGGTAGAGTATGCGGGAAGGGGCACCTGAGTTTCATCAGGGTCTCATTCTGGCTCAGTACACTGCGAGGGCAATGTAGTGCTGTGGTTGAATGTACCAGCACAATCATCTAGCAGTGGCTGTGCATCAGTGCACTCCATGTCAGATTCATCTTGGACTGGTGAATTCAGGATTTGACTTGATAACCCAGGCATGGTATGTGAAAAGAGCTCCATGGAGTAATCTGAAGTGTGGGCTGCCGCATCCTTCACTTTTGGTGATGGTGAAGGATGCAAGGAAAGAGGTTGTTCCTGACCAGAAGCCTGCACTGACGACTTAGTGCTTGGAGCTTTTGAAACTTCAGAAGAGGAGAAGATAGAGCTGGAGGCTGTTTTGGCAATGTAAGCCAAAAACTGTTCCTGATGCTCCCACTTTAAAAGCCGTTTACCTTCTCCCAGAAAAGGGAGCCTTCCAGGCCTTCTGCAGCCAGATGATGAGGCAGGCTCAACACCTCCTGCCTTAGGTGCTATTGTGCTTTCGGCACAACCAGCAGATGCACCACCACCACCATCAGTAGCAGGTGGCCCCACAGACCACGTCCGCGAACTCTTCCACCATACTTCCTCATATTTTTATAAATGTACCCAAAATAACAGCACATATATGGTACAGTATCAGAAGCTACAGCTGTATACGGTAAAGGTGAAAAATTTTAATCTCCGTATATATTTCAGGAGCAACACACACAATCAGAGGCCCAGTCTGGCTTGCACCACAATATGAAAATCAGGAAAAGTGTACTCTATCTGTAGCGTACAGCTGTATACAGTGTTGGGGGAATTTTAAATCTATGTATGTTAGGGTTCGAGTTCCCGCTGCTGCCCAAGGGGAGTCTCGAACCAGTCCCGCTGTGGTCCCCCATCCATCTCCGGCCGCAGTGGAGTCTGCTCAGCCAAGACGTCGGTCCCAGCGTCTCGCCCGGTTTAATACTGTGCAGAGACTTGCTGCTGCCTCTTCAGGTTCTGCTATTGTAGCCAGTACTGGTCTGTGGCGAGCAGACGTCTTTAGGACTAAGTCCTTTGTTGCTTCATCTGAGCATGCCCAGGGCAAGATCTCCCATTGGAGATCAGGGGTCACATGCTCAAAAACAGCTGCCACTCCTATTGGTCATTCAGGAAGGTCCTGTGGCTGTTGATGTTCTGAAGCAGCTTCCATTGGTTCTTCCTGGAAGATCTTTTTCTCGTGGCTGCTATAAAAGACTGTCGTTACCGCACGGCTGTGCGCTAGTATCAAATCTGTTACGTGCTTGCGCCAGTGTGGTCATGTATGAATGTGGTTAGGTCTGGCTGAAATAAGCCCCTAGAATACCGGCACCTCCAGTGAGGAGATTGTATGCACGTGTTCAGGGCTCGGCTGAAAACACCATTAGAATACCGGCTACTCCGGTGAGGAGATTACTGCTTGGGTTCTGTTTGCATGACCACAGACTGCAATCCGCTTAGCAGTCATCTGTGCTCCCTGTGAGTCTAACAGGACACAGTCTTTGTTGCAGCGGCTCTGTGAATTAACAGAGTCCGCTTATATTGCCATATAGTGCAACGGCGTTTACATCTGCAACTCTGCGGGATAACAGAGTTCGCTCATACTGTCTATTTACACCGTCTTACTAGCAGCAGGCTCTGCCTGTACGGTGGACCCCGGGCTGCGAACGCACCTCTCCTTAATATCTATTAGGTGCGTTCCGCAGGCCCTTAACAACGTATATTTTCAGGAGCAACACACACATTCAGAGGCCCAGTCTTGCTAAAACCAGAATATGAAAATCAGGAAAAGTGTACTATATCAGTAGCGTACAGCTGTATACAGTGTTGGGGGAATTTTAAATCTCCGTATATATTTCAGGAGCAACACACACAGTCAGAGGCCCAGTCTGGCTAACACCAGAATATGAAAATCAGGAAAAGTGTACTGTATCAGAAGCATACAGCTGTATACAGTGTTGGTGGAATTTTAAATCTCCGTATATATTTCAGGAGCAACACACAAATTCAGAGGCCCAGTCTGGCTAACACCAGAATATGAAAATCAGGAAAAGTGTACTGTATCAGTAGCGTACAGCTGTATACAGTGTTGGGGGAGTTTTAAATCTCCATATATATTTCAGCAGTAAGACACACGGTCACAGGCCCAGTCTGGCTAACTCCAGAATATGAAAATCAGGAAAAGTGTACGGTATCAGTAGCGTACAGCTGTATACAGTGTTGGGGGAATTTTAAATCTCCATATATATTTCAGGAGTAACACACACTCACAGGCTCAGAATGGAGTAGACCAAAATATGATTAGCATAAAAAATGTACTGTATCAGTAGCGTACAGCTGTATACAGGGTTGAGTGAATTGTAAATCTCCGTATATATTTCAGCAGTAAGACACACGGTCACAGGCCCAGTCTGGCTAACACCAGAATATGAAAATCAGGAAAAGCGTGCTTTATCTGTAGCGTACAGCTGTATACAGTGTTGGGGAATTTTAAATCTCTGTATATATTTCAGCAATAAGACACACGGTCACAGGCCCAGTCTGGCTAACACCAAAATATGAAAATCAGGAAAAGTGTACTCTATCTGTAGCGTACAGCTGTATACAGTGTTGGGGGAATTTTAAATCTCCGTATATATTTCAGGAGTAACACACAGTCAGAGGCCCAGTCTGGATAACACCACAATATTAAAATCTGAAAAAGTGTACTTTATCAGTAGCGTACAGCTGTATACAGTGTTGAGTGAATTGTAAATCTCTGTATATATTTCAGCAGTAAGACACACGGTCACAGGCCCAGTCTGGCTAACACCAGAATATGAAAATCAGGAAAAGTGTACTTTATCAGTAGCGTACAGCTGTATACAGTGTTGGGGGAATTTTAAATCTCCATATATATTTCAGGAGTAACACACACGCTCACAGGCTCAGAATGCAGTAGACCAAAATATGATTAGCATAAAAAGTGTACTGTATTAGTAGCGTACAGCTGTATACAGTGTTGAGTGAATTGTAAATCTCCGTATATATTTCAGCAGTAAGACGCACGGTCACAGGCCCAGTCTGGCTAACACCAGAATATGAAAATCAGGAAGAGTGTACTCTATCTGTAGCGTACAGCTGTATACAGTGTTGGGGGAATTTTAAATCTCCGTATATATTTCAGGAGTAACACACACAGTCAGAGGCCCAGTCTGGATAACACCACAATATTAAAATCTGCAAAAGTGTACTTTATCAGTAGCGTACAGCTGTATACAGTGTTGCGGGAATTTTAAATCTCCATATATATTTCAGCAGTAAGACACACGGTCACAGGCCCAGTCTGGCTAACACCAGAATATGAAAATCAGGAAAAGTGTACGGTATCAGTAGCGTACAGCTGTATACAGTGTTGGGGGAATTTTAAATCTCCATATATATTTCAGGAGTAACACACACTCACAGGCTCAGAATGGAGTAGACCAAAATATGATTAGCATAAAAAATGTACTGTATCAGTAGTGTACAGCTGTATACAGTGTTGAGTGAATTGTAAATCTCCGTATATATTTCAGCAGTAAGACACATGGTCACAGGCCCAGTCTGGCTAACACCAGAATATGAAAATCAGGAAAAGCATGCTTTATCTGTAGCGTACAGCTGTATACAGTGTTGGGGGAATTTTAAATCTCTGTATATATTTCAGCAGTAAGACACACGGTCACAGGCCCAGTCTGGCTAACACCAAAATATGAAAATCAGGAAAAGTGTACACTATCTGTAGCGTACAGCTGTATACAGTGTTGGGGGAATTTTAAATCTCCGTATATATTTCAGGAGTAACACACAGTCAGAGGCCCAGTCTGGATAACACCACAATATTAAAATCTGCAAAAGTGTACTTTATCAGTAGCGTACAGCTGTTATACAGTGTTGGGGGAATTTAAATCTCCGTATATATTTCAGGAGTAAACACACGCTCACAGGTCAGAATGGAGTTTGACCAAATATGATTAGCATAAAAAGTGTACTGTATCAGTAGCGGACAGCTGTATACAGTGTTGAGTGAATTGTAAATCTCTGTATTATTTCAGCAGTAAGCCACACGGTCACAGGCCCCGTCTGGCTAACACCCGAATATGAAAATCAGGAAAGTGTACTTTATCAGTAGGTACAGCTGTATACAGTGTTGGGGAATTTTAAATCTCCAATAATTTCAGGAGTAACAACACAGTCAGAGGCCCAGTTGGATAACACCACAATATTAAAATCTGCAAAAATGTACTTTATCAGTAGCGTACAGCTGTATACGTGTTGCGGGAATTTTAATCTCGTATATATTTCCGGAGTCACACACAGTCAGAGGCCCAGTTCTGGTAACAACAGAATTTGAAAATCGAAAAGTGTACGTATCAGTAGCGGACAGCTTTTATACAGTGATTTGGGAAATTGTAAATCTCCGTATATATTTTGGAGGAACACCACACGTTGAGGCACCGTCGGATAACAGCAGAATATCTAAATCAGAAAAGTGTATCTATTTTGTAGGTATAGCTGTATACAGTGTTGGGGGAATTTTAAATCTCTGTATATATTTCAGGAGTAACAGCACGGTCACAGGCCAGTTTGGATAACAGCAGAATTATGAAAGGCAGAAAAAGTGTATCTATCAGTAGTCACGCTGTTATACCGTGTTGTGGGAATTGTAATCTCCCTATATATTTTGGAGTCATCACAGATAGTCAGCCTGGATTTGTCCGTGATACCAGCCGGTACACGGGACTGTGAAGGGGCGTACAGCTCTATACAGTGTGGGAAAAAATGAACACTCGGGAAATGAAAGAATTTCCCCTTCTCACTGGCATGCAGGGATTAATCAGCTTGCTGCTCACACAAGCAATTTTTACTCTGTCGCTGGAGGCAGCCTAAGAACCGTTGCTGCAACAAAATCCCCTTTTC